>VDFB02323268.1:67500-120436 GCA_007258455.2 Sequoia sempervirens | reverse complement strand
TATACAACCTCATTCGTCATTGTGACACAGATAAGCCAATATTGGGTGACATCTATGATTGCATAGATACAATGGTAGAGTAGGTCAAAGACGTAATTATAGAAAAAGAGCAAGACCCCTCTGAATTCTTTTACAAACAGATATATGAGGTAATCAAGAAGAGGTGGGATAAAATGACAACCCCTTTGCAACTTTTGGCATATGCTTTGAACCCCAAGTACTACCACGCCGACATGTTGGCACTACCAAATAGGACAGCACCAAATATGGATATTGAATTAGTTGATGGATATAAAAAAGCTTTCAAAAAGATGTTTACAGGTCTTAGAGTTGCTACAGAGATTCAAGATGAGTTTGGAACTTTTGCATCCTCTAATGGAACTTATGCAGATGTTGATGCAATGGTAGATAAAAAAAATGATCCTATGAAGTGGTGGAATTTCCATGGTGCCACGACTAAACATTTGCAAAAATTGGCTATCAAACTTCTATGCAGGTTTAATACTATATAAATTATATTGCAATTTAAATTATTTTTTATTTGATTGTTTTCCTATAACTTGAGATATCAATTTTTTTTATAGGTTTCAAGTTCTTCTGCATATGAGAGAAATTGAAGCATGTATGGTTTCACTCATTCGGTCAAACAAAATAGGCTAGCAGCTCATAAAGCAAAGGACCTTGTCTATGTTCATTCCAATCTTCGTCTTTTGTTGCATTCTTCCACAGACTACATGAAGGGACCTAGTAGACTTTGGGATGTGCAGCCTGAGATGAGTAAATATTGACGTATCCATAAATGCATTGACACAATCCCATTGTTGAGAATTCTGACATAGTAGGAGGATCCTCTGGCACATCTTCATTTGGTTCTGAGAGTCTAGTTGGTGGTCAAACTCAATCCAACTATCCTAGCTCTTCAAAGAGTCTTGATGATTTAGAACTCCAATTTTAGGAGAACAGTGATGATATTTTTGATAGCATGTGATTCTATCAATGTATTTCAATTTTGTTTTGATGATGAAATTATATTTAAATATATATATATATATATTTTTTGGAATATGTAGCAATTATGTGTCCATATTGCTTCTAAAGTAACAAAAATCTCCTCAAATAACTTAGAAAATTGTGTTAGATATATATATATATATATATATATATATATATATATATATATATATATAATGTCGTAATCTTGTCATATCCATATTAAGGGTCTTGAAAAATGGCTGTATCTGTATCCGTATCCATATATGTATCTATGTCCATGCAACTTTGCTTATTATTCATATTGTAACATCTATGCAGTTAATTATTTAAATGTTTTGTATTGCTTACATTTTAGAATTGTGTGGTTTGCTGCCAGTGAGTTAGTTCTCCGATCACCATATGCTCCCACTTTGCCCACATCGGGATCTTGGTGATCAGAAAGTGCAAGGGTTTGCATTTCTTCTTACATTTGATAAAATTTCAAAAAATATTAGTTGGGAACATTACAGATGACGATGGATTTAATCCACCACCTCCTAGTCCAATCTTTGCCCCTTTGGGCTCACACTAATCTTGAAGTGGCTGGACCTTTGGTTGGTGGTCCTACAATTCTTGCCACAATTGCTCACAAACACCAGGCTATGTTTGATCTGTTATCACTGGATTTAAGCTTTTATGGGTTGGCAACCTCTCAGTAGGTGTTTTTTTTCACTGTTATGGCTGGCTGAACCAAATGCAAAGCGCACAATTTCTTTGTTTAGGCCAACTAACAATGCCAAGGGGCACAATTTACACAAATTCTTCCACTTTGCTGATGCTTTGAAGGTAGTCACAGGATTATATAATTAATACTGACCTCCCATGCCCTAGTTGTACAATATAGATGTCTTTACTACCTGTTTAAAGTTTGTCAATTGATCTCCTTTGTTTTGCTAGTGTTATTTTCCTTTGAATGCATGGATTAAGTATACCTGTCAGCAATGCACCCTAAATTGCAGGACTCAATGATTATTGCTACTTATCTCAGCATCTGTTGTGCATATTACTTTGTTCTGCCAGAAACCTATAACAAGATTGTGCAAATCCATCGTTTGTGCCTTTAACTCACTGTCTGATAAAGGAGTACTACATATGGATTAGCCATGGCTACAAACCAACGAGGACATCTCCAACAGTCCAACCAACCATAATGAATAAAAAATTTAGCAAAGGATGAGAAGTAACACACGTGAACATTCATCAAAAGAAAGATCACCCTTATTCACTTCAAATTTTGGCATCAGGTACAAATTTACTATTCTATCAAGTTTCTCAGCATTTTAATGTGCACAAGAGTCAATAAGTAAAATGATGGTTTTGAGAAGTGATCTCAAGTACCGTCAATAGACTTATGCTTAAGTCATGTATGATGTAGCAAATTGATCAGACATAAGAAATGTGAAGTTATTGTATAGAATAAGTGCACAAATACAATAATTATTATTTTGCATCTCTTTGGTTGGTGCACCCAAAAGATGGCATGAAGTTACACATGCAGTCCACAAATTTGGATGGTTCTAACACTTGCAAACCTGTCTACTTGAAATTTCCTAGAATCACACTAAGCAATATTTCATAAACATTCAAACCTCACATTCTCAATCAAACCCATTTTGATAAAAATGCTATGACAAAAACTATTTATGAAAGAAACAGAAATTTTAGCTAATGATCAAAATTCCTTAAGAAAACAAAGACCATATCTTGTCAAGGTGGCATAACCTTTTGTGCAAAGGATGGTTTATTGTGACTTTAATGTGGGCACCTATAAATGAACAAATTACTATTTTTGCAGATAATCACAATCTTGGTTCTTAAAAATGAAGAGATCTACTTCTCTGAGTGGAATTGCAACTTTATCTAAATATCAATCAAGTCACTTGGTATTTTTGTGTCTAATCTATTAAGAAAACCAGAAAGAGTAACACAACGAAGTGGGTTAGATGATCAATAAATTATGAAAGAAATTGTACTAAAAAAATAAAATTGCAAAGCTATATTTTCAAACTATTTTCCTAAATACCTCTTAGAATAAGTATCTGTACATGTTTTCATCCATTTGTGGCTTCCTTTTCCATTTATTACAGAAGTCTGAAAATTCCTTACCACATTATTGTTAAATTCTATGAGAAACAAGAATCTAAGCAAGGATTTGATGCCGGTCGTAGATCACAAGCACTCTAGTTGATAGATGATCAAAAATCAAAATAGTGGAATGAAGAGAGAATCCTGAAAAAAGATAACTTAAGAGGCAAAGATGCAAGAGAATATAAGCAATGCTCATATTACTCTTTTTGACTAACAAAGAAGAGAGGTGAGTGTTGTATATACAGCACAAATAGGGGGCATATACATCCAAGCGGTGTAATAACTCTAATTGCTAAAAATAGGGAAGAGTTTTACAATTTTACCTACTTGGTATATGCCAAACCACATGGTTGCACCTACTCAGATGAAGTCAAACAAATGGTTATGAGAGGTGGCATACAAATCCAAAAGAGAGTGTGAGACTTAACTACCCGAGTGTGGGTGAGAGAGACACACACATGTAACTAATAGATTATGCCACGTGTCCTCATAATAACCATGCCTAAATAACCTAAGAAAGCTTAATAATATGTGTAGGAAAAAAGAAATATCCCCTAACATAAGGAAAATAAAAAACCTACACTAGTACCCCTCTTAAGCATAGCTTAGGTGGATGAAAAAATGGGTCTCGGCAAATGAAACATGATGAGGCACCCATGTACAAAGAGATCCCCCCACCAAAAAAGGAAGCCCCTCATATGAGGAATAGGCCCCCTCAATCAGAGAGAGAAAATAGCCCCCAAGTAGAGAGAGAAAGTGAAGGACTGAGAAGCCCCTCCTGAAGTAAACACATATCACAACCCTATCAAAGTTCGCAGATGAAGGAACTTTCTTTCGGTGAAGGGTTTGGTGAAGATGTTTGCAATCTTCTCCGATATAGGACAATACTTGAGATCAATGATGTTTTCCAAAATCAACTCTCGAATGTAATGCATATAAATCTCAATGCGTTTGGTTCACTAGTGATGGATTAGATTCCTTGAGATTTGTATCACTCTAGTTATCACAAAAGATGACTGTAGGCTTTCTAAATGGCATGCTCAACTCAATGAGAATATTCTAAAGCCACATAGCCTCAGTGGAGGCATTAACTACCCCTCAATACTCGGCCCCTGTGGATGAAAGAGCAATTGCAAACTACTTCTTGCTCAACCAACAAACTAGATTAGAACCAAGTGATCTACCCAATTCAAATCTATGCTCCACTGAGTCAATATCCACACCCGCTGCAAACTGGATCTCATGATTATGAGTATCCTGAATGTAGTGGAGAATCTACTTAGCTGCTTTCCAATGCAACTCATATGGCTCTTGCATGAATTGAGAGACCATAACCATATCATATGAAATATCAGGTCTCATTTTAGTCAAGTAGATGAAACTCCCAACAAGTTTTCGGTACAAAGTTCCATCAACCAAGGGTGAAGAACATTTAACCTCAATTTTGACCCCTGACAGAAATGGAATCGATGTAGGCTTACAATAAACCATGTGAAATCTAGAGAGCATATCAAGAGCATACTTGGGTTGTGCAAGGAAGATACTTGAAGATGACTTAGTGATCTCAATCCCTAAGAAGTAATGCAACAAGCCAAAGTCTGACATCAAAAGTTTATCATGTAAAGCAATTTTCACTACCTTAATGGTGGATGAGTGACTCCTTGTGATCAAGTCATCAATATAGAGAACTAGAAATGTAAGTGTCATCATGTTTGGATCAAAATGGCATCAAGTGAACCCAATTTTTAGAAGAAAGGCGTACATCTTGGCAAACCATGCCCAAAGGGCCTATGTGAGGCCATAGAGAGACTTTTGAAATTGGCAAACTAGTGAAGGATCCTAAATGAACCCTTGTGGTTGCTCCATGTAAATTTCCTCCTTAAGATTGTTGTGAAGAAAGATGCTCTTCACATGCATCTAATTAACTTCCCAACAATGGGCTACAACTATTACAAAGACAAGTTGGATCGAATTCATTTTGGCAACTAGCGCAAAAGTCTCAAAGAAGTCAATCTCGAGAACCTGGGAGAATCCTTTTCCGACCAATTTGATGCAAATTTTGTTTGATAGATCCACTTGCATTGAACAAGTTTCCTTCCCTTAGGAAGAAGGACTAGATCCCATGTATGGTTCCTCTCTAAAGAACTAAACTCTTCTTGCATAGCAGCATCCCATTTGGGGATAGCAAAAGCTTCTTGAAAGGACTGTGGATCAAAGGTTGAAGCAACAAAGAGATGTGGAGCTAGCTGAAACTGTGACCTTGTTCTTCTAGTATCTGATGGATCACCAACCCAATCACTTGTTGACTACAACATTTGACAAGCCCAAAGAGACCTTAAAGTTAGAGAATGTGGAGGAGAATCACCAACCTCTAAATGATGACTAGGAAGGGAATGTGAATCCTCATCAATAAATATCGCCATTTGAAGTGGAGGAAGAAGACTCCTCATCAAGATCAACAGGATTAAGATCCTTTGAAGAATTGTCATCATAATGTAATGTCTCCAATGTGATGGTGGATGGAGAAGTGGTAGGAGAACTAGAAGGTCTCTCCTCAAAACAAACACTCCTCTAAATGAACAACTCACGAGTGGTGGGATATAGAAGCTTGTAGCCCTTGACAATGTCTAGATGCCCAACAAATATGCAAGGCTTGCTTTGCAAATCCATGGCCTTGCATTTCTCTATTGGAATGTGGGCCCATGCAAGAGAAATGAACACTCGAAAGTTATTTACTGTGGGTTTCTAACCAGTCCAAGCTTGAAAAGGAGTTACCCCCTTTACAGCTAGTTGAGGAATTCAGTTCTAGATGTAACACACACAATTATTAGCCTTCGTCCAGTACTAAGGTGTCAATGATTTGGAGTGTATCATACAATTTGCCATCTCCTTCAAGGACCTATTCTTGTGTTTTATGACACCATTTTGTTGAGGATTGTATGGAACTGTGTGATGCAAGTCAATGCCTTCTAAAGCACAAAACTATTCAAATCAATGGTTAACTATTCGCCCCCATTATCTATACACGAAATCTTGATGGCCTTCCCTAATTGTTTCTTTGCAAAAGCTTTTAAGTCTTGAAAAGACTCAAATACCTCATACTTTTGTTTGAGAAAATAAACCCAAGTGTATCTAGAAAGATCATCAATAAATGTCAAGACATATTGAGACCTACAAAAAGATGGATGTGGAAATGGTCCCGCCAAGTCAATGTGTACTAACTCCAGTAGTTGTGAGGCCCTCCACGATTTTCCTTTATCATATTTCTCTTTAGGATGCTTACCAAGAATGCATCCCTAACAAACTCCATCAAAAAATCGAATAGAAGGCAACCCTAAAACCATGTCCTATTGACTAAGCTACTACAAGTAGCGATAGATCAAGTGAACAAACCATTGATGCCACAAACAACTCACCTCATTTGAGTGAGTGAGTAATGTTGAAGGAGAGTCAAGAACAAAATGAGAAAATTGATAAAGTCTAGACTGATGATTTGTTTTTCACATGGCAATTGTAGACCCACTATGCATTTCACTAATTTTCACTGTATTTGTTGTGAACTCAACTTGTTTGCCAAAGCCAATGTGAGTGATCTAATAAATAGATAGGAGATTAGTTGACAACGATGGAATACAAACAACGTCCTTGAATGTTTCTTCGCACACGTCAATAGACCCTCTCCCATGCACCTCCACAAAAGTGTCATCACCCATTAGTATGGTACGCATAGAAAATGGCTCTAAGAAGGTTAAACCATCATGTGATGAAGCCAGGCAGTGTGAAGCACCTAAGTCAATGATCCATGTATCAAGTTGTGAAACAACTACAACAAGAGCCTTGCCCTTTCCTTTCCCCTTACTTTTGTCTATCCTTAGAATACCCTTTTGATGAACCTTGTTTGACTAAGTCAAGAACCTTAATATTATTCTTTTCAAAAAGATGTGTTAGGTGATCAATCTATTTCTTTAAACACTTGTGTTCATCATGATCAGGCCCTTTACAATATGAACATTTGACCTCCTTAGGTTTTCACCTTTTCTAGAAGAGATCTGATTAGCTGCATTTGAGGCAGCAAGTTTTTAATCTTTTTTCTTTTCTCCCTAGTTCTTTTGTTTCTTACCATGTTTGCTAGACCCTTTCTATTCTTTTGTGCCCTGATTTATAGCCAAGGCATGTGACTTTGAGGGTTTAACTATTACCCATCTGAACCAATTTATCCTGCTCCCTAGTGAGTTCTACAATAAAGACATCTAAAGAAGCATTTTGCAAGTGGAATCTAGGGCACATTTTGAGAAAAAAAAAATATATAAAAAAATATAGAAAGAATACTTAAGATCAATTGTTTATCATCCTTCTTAATTCTACATTGTTGCAATTGCAATCTAATGGATTTTAATTTTGTGAAGAAGTCCTGAGTAGTGTCAAAATTGCTTGGACTTCCACTTTATTCATTCTACTTGCCAAAGAGGTTTTTCAATGTAATCCACACATCATTTGGTGTAGTGGCAAATTCAATATGAAAGAGTAAGTCAAGACACAAACATGCACAAAATACCAAATACTTCACCACATTTATTGAACCATTTTGGCTCTTCTGCATTTATTGTTGGTTCTGTCTCAAGTCTCATTGTAAGCTTGTGCAACCCTTACTTTTTGAGATAGATTATCATTTTGTATTTTCATTCAAAATAGTTATAAGGTGTTAGGACATGAACTATTGATTGACCCATTAGTGCACAAAAGTAGATTGGTGTTGTGTAGAAAAGAAGTGTGAAAAATCAAGCACACGAGACACCCCACCTTTTCACTAGTTTCTGAAATGAACCACACCAAAAATTACAATGTTGGCACTTTATAATTAGTGCAATTTACAATGCAAATATTAGATTTTCAAACTCTTACAAAGCCCAAAATAACCAAAACACTGAAACTATAGTTGAAATACAATATGTGATCAATTTTGGAGCACCAGTGCAAAGCACACAAGAAAATATGAACTCTAGAAAAAATAGGACCCAAAAAAGAGTCCATTTGCACAAGTTATGGCACCCAAAAGGTCTCAAAATGAGAACTATGTAGCAAATTCTGAGAGAATCTTCAATTTCTAAAAAACAAGAGCATCAAATCAGAAAACCAATTTCCCCATCGCATAGAGCATAAAACTCTACCCCAAATCAAAATAAATTGTGCCAAAAATGCCTCCATATGGTTGAGAACAAGCCTTCCAAAGTTAGCCTACAAAAATGAAAAGCCCGATGGAAAGGGGCAAAAGTTGGGTGAACAGAGGGTGACGTCACACTAACATTAGTTTGATGTTAGAAAGGAATATTTGCAAAATCCATTGAAATATTCCTTTTGGCTGAAATATGTCGAAGCCATTGTTTGTTGGCCTCAAAACTACTTACCCAAGTCAAAACCACCTTTTTTTATCCAAAACCCTTGTATTTACTATTTTGGGACAAAACTGCCAATGCTAGAAACTGTGATTTTAAGGGAGAATATTCTCCAAAATATTCTTGAAGCGATTGGAGGGTGGCGGTACTAGTGGCATCACCTGATTTGGCTACCACTTGCGGTGGGTGGGTTGTTAATACCCAAGAGAGGAGCAGCAGTGGCTGCCACCTGATTTTGTGCTCTATGCTGGTGGCGCTAGTAGTGACGTTGCCATTATAGTGCTATGAGCACAACACTTTTTTTTCACAAACCATACTATATGGTGAAATGTATGGCTCATTGAGGAAACAAATTGCCTCAGAGGCCAACTTCTCTTAATTCCAAGATTTGATAATCAAAGATTTGATAATCAATTCTTATATTTTGGGACCTTTTGAGCACGATGGTGAGGTCCGTTTGAACTTTGAACTGAAAATTCTCTGAAATATCAGCTACCTTCTAGAACCACATTTGAAACCCTTGTTTGCAACTAGGTTCTCAAATCTCCAATTTTGGTGAAACAAAAGTCAATTTTGAATTTCTCGAGCCTTTTGAACGCTATGAAACAGCTGAAAATGCCTCCAAGATTACCAAAAAGCTGCAATCACCTAGATCTCACAAGAACACATATAAGCAAACCAAGGTATATAGTTGCTTATTTTCCTTTTAAACTATTTTGATTCTCTAGATCATCAAAGGATGCAAAAGAAGAGCATATCGGGTTCTTGATAAAAATATTGGCAATGATTAGTCTCAAATCTCTTAATAAAATAGGACTATAAATGAACTATACCAAAAAAATCTACTCTTATACCATGTTTGATTCTACAAGAAACGAGAATCTAAGCCAACATCTAATGTTAGTCATAGATCACACACACTCTAGACAACAAATGATCGAAGATCAAAATAGTGGAATGGAAAGAGAATCCTGAAAAACAGAGAACTTAAGCGACAAAGATGCAAGAGAGTATAAGCAATGCTCACATTACTCTTTCTGGCTAACAGAGAAGAGAGGTGAGTGTTGTATATATAACACAAATAGAGGCATATATATCCAAGACGTATAATGACTCCAACTACCAAAAATAGGCAAGAGTTTGACCTACTTGGTAAATGTCAAATCGCATGGTTGCACTTACTTAGATGAAGAAATACAAATGATAATGAGAGGTGGCATATAAATCCAAAAAAGGGTATGAAACTCAGCTACCCAAGCGTGGGTGAAAGTGACACATGTAACTAATAGATTATGCCATGTGTCCTCATAATAACCATGCCTAAATAACCTAAGAAAGCTTAATAATGTGTAAGAAAAAAGAAATATCCCCTAATATAAGGAAAATAAAAAACCTACACTAATTTATATGGCCGTAAACATTCTCAAATTTAAAAGAAGGGAAGTGAATTCAAAAGAAAAAAAACTGAACAGCCAAGAATAACAATAATATGTCCAATATTAATAGTCATAAGCTATGCAGATCATCATATCAAGGACGAGAAACTAGTATACATTGGTAGTGTATTAACTTACCTTTAGCCTTCCATCTTTTGAAAATTCACAATTCGATGTCACTGCACTTTGAGAGTCCATGAGCCATCCCACTTCACTGATAAAATGATCATCGTCAATGATTCTAAAATCACACCACAAATTCTTTGGAAGAAATACCAGGTCTTCCATTTCTCTTTTTACGTACTCAGATCCATCATCTTCCAGTCCTTTAAATACTTCCTTGTAGACACAGAAAGAAAAACTGCATCAGTTGAATCATGATATACAATTAAATACTCGAATTAAGATGAATAAGTTAATCTACAGAAATATTGAATTCAACATAAACAAATTTTGACATTCAATCATGATTTGAGGACAATATATGTCCATTAATGTGGAAAAGTATTTTGTTCACAACATGAAAATTTAAAATATCACACGTTCAATTTGACCAGAAATTCATCCTTTTATATAAAAGATGATTGTATAGATAAGCATATAATATTTACAGAAAACTTAGTATGGCTGCCATGACAGCCACCAGGTGAAGGAAAAAATATTTTTAAAACAAGTTGATAATATATAAGCACAGAGAACAGAGAGAGAAGCAGAAAGAGCTACAAGAAAATGGATACAGAGCAAAATTACTCATATAAGAGATACATAACTAATGGCTATCCAATAAACGGTAAAAAACAGCAAAGGATTAGACATAAGACAATTACATAAGAAGGTGATGAGAGCAAAATGTTCTGAAAGGAAGGGTCTTCTTTGCTTAGAGTAGCTTATCTCCTAAGATGGATTAAGGTGATGAATGCCCTGACACTTGTGATAACACCCATATTTGCTTGTTTGCCTCACCTTGTGTTCACATTTCATCCATGTCCCTCTACAAGCTGCTCCCTCCTATAGAAAGCTGTGGTTGGGGCCAACAATATTCACCATTTGAAAAAAGCCCATGTTTTTTGCATTGAAGCATGCACCAATCTGGTGGAAGTTCTGATGCATTACTTCAGCCAACTAACGCCTTTATTTTTCTATGGTGAGGAGTTCCACGGTGGCTTCCATTTTGCTTTGGAGGCTGATCAAATTAAACTTCAAAAGATTGACAAACTCATATAACAGGCAAAACACTGCTACTGAATTTGTAAATTATCCTTTTGTTCTTGAATATATGAGACCCAAAGAGAAACACAGGTTTGCAAGAAGTTGGTTTCAGATTTCTTAGTGTCCTAAGAGGTTAACAACTCTCAGACAGAAACATTTATATTTGACAATGCAATAATGGGTAGATCAATCTTCGCTTTGGAGAGATTTGCTACTTAATTTAGTGGAGGGCAGTGAGTTAGGGGGGTGATTAGGAATAACAATTTGTGCCTTTTTCATTGGCATAAGAATTTGAGATCGGGGAAATGTTATTAAAAACAACAGGTAATGCCAAATGCCAATTGCAGGCTAGGCTATGTTTATTATTGGTAAATTAAAGTCATTGAAATACCAGTAATATCATGATATTGATGCAAATCTTCAACACCGTGCTATTGCATTATAGTTTGTCTCCTATAAACTGACATATGGCATACAACTCCAGCAGGTATTAATGTATGAATACAGATCATTTCTGCTATATTGTATTCAATTGATTTTGAGATTTTATTATCTCCTCCAGGTAAGATAAACCTACTATTTTGAAATGTCAGAGAAGTGACCACTTTAGTTTAAAGAAAATTAATAGCAGTGACAGAATAAGCTTCCTTCTGTCTTCTCAAAAAGACTTGATGGATAATGGGAATAAACTTCCATAAACACAGTTAATTTCATGTAAGGGAATGCCCAAATACAAAAAACACTTTAAATACCACAAGAAAGACATGTAACTGCTCACATGAAACTTCAAACAGTGCCAAGGCTATGATCCAGCAGGAAAAAAATGGTAAAAAATACATTGCTCAAGGAAGACTAGTCTACATTCATCCAAGTACAAGTAACAAGCACTTGCATGTGATCTGGAAAAGGCACTATAGATACACACTGATCACTAGATGTTAGTATTTCAATAATGACAGGCTCAGCAATGGCAGTAAGATTATGTATGTATAAAGGCATGGCATGTCATTCTGATGTAACAGCCTGTTGGGTTAGCGATGTCAAAAGCAATAAGCAACTGTGTAAAGTTATATTTTATTACCTTATAGTATCAAATAGCAAAATATTAAGACGAAAGAATGAAGATGTCTAAAGACTAAAACAAATCAGACTAAGCAAAATCAATGCATTGAGCTTGATCCTTGATGGAACTTACAGATTCATTTTTGAACTCTGCAACAAGATTTTGAGTTTTCCATGTGCCCACAAGTTGTGATGCATGAAGTGGGCTTGTTGAAGCAAACGCAGATATACCAATTGCACATCCACCAAGCTGCTCACCATTTCTGAATGGTCCATACCACTGTTCAGTATAGACAGCAATTTTTTGCAACCTTGGCTTGGTTTTTTGTTCCTCATTAATTTCCCCAAGATCTATTTGTTGTATAATCCTCACACGTGACTCTGAATTTGTTCCTTCAGTGAGACAATGTTCTATCTCGATTGTATTGCGTCTCTCTTTCTTTTGTATCGATTCCTCAATTGAAGGCATATTGCTTTCTTTCTTTGGGATTCTGCTAGGCCAAGCAGCTATATAACAGCCACTTGAATGAAATGCAAAACATGAAACATGATTATCATCCCCCCCAATTTGTCTTTCATCTACACTATGCCTTGATGCGGCATCAGCTTCACATCCAACAGTGGGAAGCAACTTTATTGACTTATAACTAAGTGCAACTGAATTTTCTTCTGCAAGTGTAGGACATTGTGTTTGCCAGTCATAAACTTGAACTTCCCACTCTCTAAATGCTTGAGGAACTACCAACTCTGGAAGTTCTATGGGTTTCCCTTTGGCAGTGAATTCTGCTCCATAGCCATCCCATTCACCTGATACCCGTCTTGCAAAATCTTTCCAAACTGCATCAAAAAACACAACATAAATCTAGTAAATATCAGAGAAAATGAGCATATTCCACACAAATGACTCAAATTTCTGATAACAGAGCATCATAAATCAGATTAACGAATTTTTCTTCCATGCATGAACAGAAATCTCACTAAAATAGATTATCTTAGGCTTCTTCTATCCTAACCAAAAATAGATAAATCATAATAAATCTTTATTTCCAGTTGCAATAGATCTATATCTATGAACTAAGAAGTAAAACAGGGGACCTTGTTAAGGGGGTAATTGATTTTCAGAATTTGAGCCCTGTATCCTCTTGGATCCTGCCAAAGAAAGATTGCTTGAAAATGAATGTTGAAGGACAAAGGTGTTAGTAGTATATCTTTACTTTGTTGTCGGCCGTAGTCGGCCTTGGTCGTAGTCGGCCAATTGCTAATAAAGCTATAGTTAGTAAGAATAATACATGTCATGTACTTTCGGGTAATCATGTCCAGATTAATGTTAATGTTAATGTTGTTATGAAACGTTGTGTCGGTTGGTTATCTAACCACCGCCGAACGTTATATGTAGTCTATTGGGATAGTCGGGAAGGAGCTATGTGCCGATGGTTATATTGTTAAGCACTGTCGATACTCTGTGATTGTACATGATATTTCTGATAATGAATAAAGCTTTTGGTGTTCAAACATGATATCTTTCTAGTTTACTGTTTTGTTCTATATCCTGCACATGACTAGTTTGCCAGTAGCACGTAGGACTTGAATTACATTCCGTAGGCAAACATTTGGCGTTGTTGCCTTAGCGGACTAGGGCATCACTCGTCATGGCAATGTAATGGGTCAACCAGTGGAAGAACCTGTAAATGCTAATGAGGAACGGGAAGACCGATTGACGGAAGATCTAGTTAATCTGTGGAAGATATCGTTACGAGATCACGTACGAAGGGAATCCCAGATACGGGAGATCCCTGAGGAAGTTATCTGGGATAGATTGGAAGTGAACAACGAGGTGAATCATCTCTTGAATCGTATGCCCCGATTACTGGCCCATCATTCCATTATTCTGCAAGACCTCCGAGAAGAAGTTCAGGAACGCTGAAGACAACAAATACTACAACGCTACGAAGAACGCACTAAACGAGAAGAAGAAGAACGAGACACGAGTCGGAGACGTACATCCGGTAGCCAGCGATGATCGCCTGAACATTTTTTAAATGCCCGTACGGCCGAACAAAGACAAGCATCAAGTACCTGACGGGCACGGGACTTCGGAAGAGCAAGTTCGGCGATCACTCAGGCTGCAAGAACAAGAAAACCGGCGAAGAAGACTAAAGCAAGTTGGCAAGGAATTGGATGAGGACTTAATTGAAATAAATCAGAGCATTAAAAGAACATATGAAAACCTAACAAGAATAGACACATCCATTGGACGAGCGCACCAAAGTTTGACAGAAGGAAGGGATGGAAAACTCTTCGGCACCCCGTATATAGGAAGATATGATTCTGATGAGAACGAAGATGAATTGAGCAATAGTATCAGACGATTTCGAGAGTTGTCCCTCTCGGACAACGAACGGTTTACGAGTGGAAGATCATAGCTCAATACCCCAAGGCCGAAAGAGCATCAGAGGGCACCCCAAGATACTCACGGTGTTGAGGACGTTGACGGAGGACGTGAGAGTGACTCGTACGTGGCCAAGAGTGCAAGTGATGCACAGGGACGTAGCGAGGCAACCACCAGTCTAATCGGGTCCAACACACAAGGAGGACAGCGGGGAAAGATGGCTCATCCGGACCGGCAAAAGCTACCGAAGTTCATGGGGAATGGGTCTGAAGATCCCGTACGGCATTGCAAGACATGTGAGACTATCTGGATAGCCAGCAGACAGGATGATCCTGACTAGTGGCTGAGAGCATTTCAGGTGACACTCAAAGACAGTGCCATTGATTGGTACTCTGAATTAGAACAAGCACAGAGAGCTACATGGAGGGTGCTGAAGCAAGCTTTCCAGGAGGAGTTCAAACTCCTACGGGACGATAGCAAGATCGTCACGGAGATATACAATACTAAACAAGGAAAGCACGAGGGCGTACGGACCTACAACCGGAGGTTAAAAGATTTGATCAGAAAACTTGAGGCACAGCCGGCAAATGGTTTGAAGAAACGATGGTTCATTGAAGGGCTAATTCCTTCGCTTCGGCGAAAAATGAAAGTGGTACCACCATCCTCATTCACTGAAGTATATAACTGAGCAATGGATATTGAAAGCGAGAATAGGACATCGTCAAAGGGGAAGAAGAAGGATGACGAAGAGAGTGCCGAGGAAGGTGAAGATGAATCAACCACTGTACAAGCCCTTCGTCAGGACATGATGCGGATGATGAAAGAACTAAAAGCCGACAAGGAAGGTTCTAAGGAGGCGAATGAATTATGGTGTACCGAATGCAAAACGGAAGGTCATACAAAGGCGAACTGCCCAAAAAAATTATTTTGTGACATCTGCCAAGTGATGGGACACTCCATCAAAGAGTGCCCGTACAACTTAAAAGCAAGAAGTTCGCAAGTATTCTTCACCCAAGGAGAACAGCCAACCCCTCCGACCACACCACCAAAACCACAGAACAACAATGCATCCCCTGGAGGCTACCGTAGCAATCGGAGAAATAATACTCCCAGAAGCAAAATTCAGTACGATAGCCTTTGTCGAGCCTTTGGAGTATAAAGATGCCTTTGCCTGGACGTATAAGGATCTAAAAGGAGTACCACCGGAGTTATGCGTACACAGGATCCCTCTCGTACCTAGAGCCCAACCCGTACGAAAGAGACTGTACAGAATGAATAAAAATTATGCCGCAAAAGTACAAGAGGAGATTGAGAAGATGTTGGAGGCAGGCATCATTTTCAAGGTGGATGTCAACGAGTGGGTATCACCGATCGTCATGTCCTTGAAGAAAGAGGAGCAAATTAGAATACGTGTTGACTTTCGGAGTCTGAACGCGGTAACCATCAAGGATCCATTCCTTATTCCCTTCACCGACACAATCCTCGAAGAAGTTGCCAGTCATGAAATGTACTCCTTTCTAGATGGCAACATTTGAAAGCTTTAGGTGAGTGCATGGAACAGTGTAGAGCAGCCCGCCTTGCCTTGAATCCGGAGAAATGCAGATTTATGGTGCCACAAGGGAAGCTGCTCGGACACATTGTGTGCAAAGCTGGGTTGAAAACTGATCCCGACAAGGTGCGAGTAATCATACAGATGGAGGCTCCAGAGAACATCACCGGTGTGAAGTCCTTCCTCGGGCATGTGGGATACTATCGGAGATTTATTAAAAATTTTGCCCAAGTGTCGTACCCTCTTGACCTACTGACGAGGAAGGGCCAACCATTTATATGGGCCGAGGAACAGGAGAAGGCATTCAATGAACTAAAGGACCGATTGATCAGCTCACCCATATTGATGTATCCGGACTGGGATAAGGAGTTTCATGTACATGTAGATGCCTCTAATTTTGCCATCGGAGCAACACTAGCACAAGTGGGAGCACACAGGTTGGACCACCCCGTATTCTTTGCCAGTCGGTTACTTTCAAAAGCAGAAAAGAATTACAGTATGACCAAGCGTGAAGCACTAGGAATGGTTTACTCCGTACAAAAGTTTAGGCACTATCTCCTAGCCACGCCGTTCACCTTCTTTGTGGACCATCAAGCCTTGATGTATTTAGTGAACAAGCCAATCATTCAAGGACGAGTAAGTCGGTGGCTATTACTGCTACAAAAGTTTACATTTACCATCATTGTACGACCGGGTAAGAGCCACGTGATTGCTGATCAGCTGTCCAAGATCCAGTCAGGGGAACTTGCCGAGGGAGGCGTGAATGAAGATTTTCCGGATGCACACTTATTCCAGATTGCAATACTACCCTCGTGGTATGAGAAGATTGGGGAATACTTGTCCACATCCACATTTCTGAAAGAAATGCCACCAGCGGAAAGGCGAAAGCTCGTCTTGAAGAGTAAGACGTACCAGTTGATCAATGGCTTGCTCTACAAGATGGGACCTGATCAGATACTTCGGAGGTGTGTCGTAGAAGAAGAGATACCGGGCGTACTAAAGGAGGCACATGAAGGACTGGTTGGCGGCCATATGGGACCAGATGCTACAGCAAGAAAAATTCTTTTGGCAGGCCTATGGTGGCCGACGATGCACACTGATGCCAAGGAGTGGGTGTTAGGCTGCGACACTTGCCAGAGGGTCGGGAAACCATTGAAGCGGGACTTCATGCCACTGCATCCCTCACAGCCACAGGAGTTGTTCGAACAATGGGGATTGGATTTCACTAGACCATTGAAAGTAAGTCAGTTGCATCGATGCCGATATATTGTGGTTGCAACTAAATATCTGACGAAATGGGCTGAAGCTCGAGCATTGCTAGACAATATAGTGCAGAGCACGGCAAGATTTATCTATGAGCAAATAGTGACACGGTACGGCATCCCCATTCGGATCACGAGTGATCGTGGAGGACATTTCGTTAATCATGTGGTCAGGCTGATGACGACGGAGTTCCAGATCTTTCACAACCTATCGAGTCCGTACTACCCACGGGCTAACGGCCAGGCGGAGTCTACAAATAAGGTGCTAGTATCAGTTATCCACAAATCATGTGGTGTGGAAGAAGCTGACTGGGAAGAAAGGTTACCAGCCGTCTTGTGGGCATATCGTACGACGTATAAGGTGACGATGGGCCACACGCCCTTCCAATTAATGTACGGTCAGGAGGCAGTGATGCCGATGGAGTACATGGTACCCAGCCTAAGGATAGCCGTGGAGAATCGGTTGGGCGACACTGAAAGTTTAAAAGAAAGATTATACCAACTGAATAAGCTGGACGAGCGAAGGGTAATGGCACAATGGGCGACGGAGAATATGCAGCGGCGAAGGAAGTATTGGCACGATAAGCATCTCCGGCGAATGAATTTCCGGCCAGGACAGTTAGTTCTGAAATATAACGGCCGTAACGAGATTAAGCCAGGGAAGTTCAAAGTCCGTTGGTTAGGACCATTTCGAGTTCGAGAAGTTTATAACAATGGCTCTATAAAACTTGAGAATTTAGATGGGTCACCCATACCAGAAGCAATCAACGGTTATAAGTTGAAGCAGTATCAGGAGAGAAAGGAAAACACCATTGCCATTAATATGTTGGGCTATGCTACTAAAGAAGATTTGGGCTGTGCAAGCAGAGGATTCGCCAGAATATGACTCGGGTCCGGGAGGCCCTGGCTATGCAGCCGAAGGAGTCTGGATGGAGTCAGGTGTGGATCAAATCATCGAAGAGAGACTGGTGCAGAAGAAGGTAGAAGGTATTGTTGTACCCCGGGTACACAAACACCTGACCAATGCAGTATTCGGAACACCAGCACTATGGTGGAGAATGGGTGGACATTGGTGTTACATTGCCCCGTATGAAGGCCTTCGGCGAGGATACCTGGCAAAAGAATTAGACACCGAGGCACAGAAAGAGAAAGAGGAACAACTCGCCCATGAAAGAAGTCTGGGTCAACTTGAGATTGTTGATGATGAAGCAAATGATTGGAATGATGAGCAGTGGGAAGCCTATTTTGAACGAACAGCTCCATGTTTAAAGACTGTAATGATGACAGAAGATATGTTCATTTCAAGCGTAGACGGGTATACTGAAGATGTAATTAAGCACTTGAGACGGGAACGGAGGAAGGTGCCGAGGTTTGTGACACGAGATGGGCTCTAGAAAATAATACCTAATGCAACCGAGCCACCAACTGTCGAAGGCGAAGAGGTTACGTGGTATCAACGTTACGGCGGGTGATATATCGACGGCAGTTTCAAAGGTACTGGCCCTGCTCCATTGCTTGATAAATGGTTTGATATAAAATATATAGGATCATGTTGTGAGGAAGAATGCTATAAGCGGCCCCCACATACGTGCAAATGGTACTATGCATTTGAGTTAAAGGTGAGAACAGATAGAGGAGTACGGGGAATAAAAAGAACTTTTGAAAAAGAAGAGAGAGGAGAGGAGAGGAGAGAGAAAATAAACAAAAATTGAAAAAATTAAAGATAGAAGAGAACAAAATTATAAGGCATAAAAAAATGGAGGATCAGAGAATGAATGGAGAAAAATAAAGAAAATGCAGTAGAAAGGAGAGAGAAAACGAAAATAAAAGAAACATGGATTGCAAGTTAAAAGGAATTAAAGAGAGAGAAAGAATGTTAAGTGGGAAAAATAAAAGTATTAAAAAGACAAACATATTATATGAAGTTTTAAAGAATAAAAGAAATGGACTTCTGGTAAAAGCAAAACCAACCAAGGAAAGAGAACATAAAATTAAAATTAAGGTTAAAGTGCGAATTGTGACCCTCATTCGCCAAGGAAAGAAAGCCGTCAGAGGAAGTAAAAATCGGCGAAGTATTAAAAGAGCTAAAGTGCAAAATAGCCGAATCTTAGACAAGGAAGATGAAGTGTGACCTTTGAGAACACTCGGCAGGAAGACAGTGACGTATAGGAGGACGAAGGTACAGCATCAGAGATTTCACACTCAGCATAAATCACCAGATAAGGAATTCGTACGACATCTCAAGTACCTCAAGGCTGTACGAGGGTCTAATAAAGCTTCTCAAGTCATACGGCAAGGGTTGATTCCTTCATTCACTGGGCACAACTTGTTTCCTCTAGTCGTACGGCGCCCTTGGTCTTCTGAGATCGTATGGCAATCCCTTTGGTCTTCTAAGATTGTACGGCAATCCCTTTGGTCTTCTGAGATCGTACGGCAATTCTTTTGGTCTTTCGAGGTCGTACGGCAATTCTCTTGGTCTCTTGAGATCGCACAGCATTACTCTAGGTTTCTTAAGATCGTACGGCGTCATTCCCAACCTTTGCAAGTCGTACGACATCCTATTGATTTCTTGCAAATCGTACGGCGTCATCTTCAACATTTGCAAGTCGTACGGCATCTAGAGGGTATCTTCATCGGGCAAGGTTTGGCATCCTCTCAGTTGGCACAGCTCCATGAGATCTTAATCATACAGCGAAGATTGGCTCTTTCTACATGGCACGAATTGTTTTCTTTGACCAGATAGCTTCCCAAGTGTTTTGAAGTCGTACAGTTTTTTTGCCATCTTCGAGCGGCCCAATATTCAGTATTTTCTCAAGATGTACGACACTCTTTCCTAGGGTTTGGCATTGTACGGCACTCTCATGTCCTTGGCATCATACGGCTTCTCCACTTAGAGGGTTTGCACATCGTACGACTCTCTTGCTCTCAGAGATCTCACACCGTACGGCTTTCACAGAGGCTTCAAGTCGTACAACATACAGGACCATCCTTTCACACTGTACGGCAGTCATCAATCTCTCAAGGCATACGGCAGTTATTGGAGTTCGGCAGTTTTGGTAACTGCCTGGAAGGAAATAAAAGCAACTGGAATCACCGCATAATCGATACAATGGACAAAGGCAAGAAGATTGTGCAACAAAAGCCGAAAGTAACCTCGGCAGGCAAGAAAAAAAGAATGGATGCCGACACAGAGACAATGTCTTGGGAAAACTTAACTGGCAACGAGTGCAAGCAGTGGTGGCGGAGCACAGCCGATGACCACGCTTTGAAGATTGCACTACAGCATGCTCGGGTGGATAAAGCCATTCTGGTACCATTTTTTCATTCACGCGAGTTCGAGCCCTGGTTGAAGGCCATGGTAGATAATTATTGCTGACACAGTCACAAATCGGTGATCGACTACAAAGGCTGTACAATCACAATTTCTTTCTGGCCGCAGGACTTTGAGCGAGTTTTTGGCGTTTCAGCCACAGGGATAGGAGTGAATAAGCCAAAGAAGATGACACAACAGCATAAGGAAGTCTTGATCAAGCAGGTGTGTCGCCAAGATTTAACAGCCGAAGAAATATGGAACGCAGGCAATCGGGGCCTCTGCAAACATTAACTGGCAACTGCCAAATGGAAGTGCCTCTTAGATTTAATGAAATGCCGACTCACTGGTGCCAGTCGTGCGTCTGACATCGCCATCTGGATGGTAGATTACATGGTAGGGCTGAGTGTTGGCCGAGTATATAACTGGGCAAGGTTACTCACTGAACGGATTCGGGAATTCTTAGCCCAACGGCACAAGGCTTTTTATATGACACAGCATGCCATTGCTCTTTTCCTTGATGCTGTGCATACCCAAGTGTCGGAAAGTAGATGGGGTTGAATGCAGCCTCTCACACACCTAGACCCGGGATTGCCGACGGTGTTCTATTGGACCGAGTTGGAACTTAAACAGGTTGGCGAAGGCACTAATGGAGGGAAGAAAAGGAAGCGGAAAGAGGCATCGGTGGCAGAGGAAACATCGGCTAAGGAGACATCAGAGCAGGCTGATGCATCAGAGGGGGAACCTATTGATCTGTCTTCTTCAGTATCGGCTTCTAGTTCGCCAGGGGATGAGGAGGTGTCCATAGCTATTGGCCGGCAGACAGTAGCAGAGGTAGAGGTACCATTATTGCAACCAGTCGGGTTCACTCTTCCAGCACCGCCAGTGACAAAGAAGGAGCAAACAGTGACTTTCACTCTTCCCGTTTCGCCAGTTGGAGTTGGGCGAACACTGAGAGTCGCGGCCTCATCACCGGGCGCATCACCAGGATGGGCGCCACTCGCCACAATGCCATCACACTAGGTGGCGGCTACTATGTCAGCAGCATCCACAACATCGGTTGAGATTTTAGCTGAGGCTCCTACACTTGAGCAGCTGCTAGCGAATAGGGACCTACTAGGTTCAACATCCGGAGTTGCAACACCTGGGGAACCCCCGGTGACAGAGACATGGGGGACAGTCACAAACGGGACCGCTGCTTCCCCTATTACACCACCAGAAGCACCAGGGGTAGCCCAGATTGACAGTTGGCTAGGATCAGTGGGCCTCACACTTGAGGTGGCCGAGCAGCCAGAGCAGCCGATAGAGAGTCCTTCAGAGGGATTAATGGGTGAAGCAAGCCCTGTTCTCCACACCCAGCAGAGCGAGACAGCCCGACTGGTGGAGGAGACGCTTGCCCAACCTAAGGTATCGCCAGAGATGACGCCAGGGATAGCAGTACTCGAGCCTGAGCAGACAGCTAGGGATGTACTTCCGAAGGCCGCAGCCCTTGGCGAGGAGGAGGGTGACTCCACTGATGGACTTGTGGTAGAGATGTCTCAACCAGACCTGTCGGATCCAGTTGGTACAGTGCAGCGATATGTGGAGGAGTTGGAGCATATGGGCAGATTAATGATTCGAGTAGGCCAGGTTTCTCGAGAGCTTAAGATTGGCCGATCTCCACTTGTGGGACAAGAGGTCCAACGTATCCGAGGGTTTGTGCAGATGGGGTGTGAAGCCGAGTTTACTCGAGTATTCGGTGCAAGATGGCCAGTAGGGGAGACCACTGCGATGATGAAGGCATGGCGGGGTAGACCACCACGGCTAGCAGGTCGAGATGCTGGGGTTCTTGAGAGTCTTTACCATATTGAGCTTGCATTTCGAGATGTCTTCTACCTCATGAAACGTCAGGTGCTATCCACTGAGGTTGTGGTATCCCGCAGGGTGGAAGCATATAGACTCTTACAGAAGATGGAGGAGTCAGCTACCCAAATGACTACTATACAGAAAGATTTGACAGAGCAGACCCGGCTAGCTCAGGATAGGGGAACCCAGTTGGAGGCCTTGGAGACTCGGGGGCTCACCTTGGAAGAGGAGGCGCGACAGAAAGAGGAGGCATGGGGTTACAGAGTGAAAGACTTGGAAGATCGACTGGAAGCTAAGAGCGCAGAGGTAGCCCAAACTAAAGACCAGTTGATGAACGCGGCTCGTAAGGTGAAGGCCGCCAAGGAGAGGGAGATACTTGCTGACCGCCAGCTCCGCGCACGCACAAATGAAGTGAGGCGACTCCGGGCAGAGCATTCCTCAACTACGCCAGCATCATCTGTACATCCAGGGACGTCTTCACTTCCCCCTCATTAATTTTGTTATGACATTCATTCCCTGGTGTTGTTTTGTCGTCTGGAAGATGAATTCTTTGTAGGGGGGGATGATGTTAGTAGTATATCTTTACTTTGTTGTCGGCCGTAGTCGGCCTTGGTCGTAGTCGGCCAATTGCTAATAAAGCTCTAGTTAGTAAGAATAATACATGTCATGTACTTTTGGGTAATCATGTCCAAATTAATGTTAATGTTAATGTTGTTATGAAACGTCGTGTCGGTTGGTTATCTAACCACCGCCGAACGTTATATGTAGTCTGTTGGGATAGTCGGGAAGGAGTTATGTGTCGATGGTTATATTGTTAAGCACTGTCGATACTCTGTGATTGTACATGATATTTCTGATAATGAATAAAGCTTCTGGTGTTCAAACATGATATCTTTCTAGTTTACTGTTTTGTTCTATATCCTGCACATGACTAGTTTGCCAGTAGCACGTAGGACTTGAATTACATTCCGTAGGCAAACAAAAGGCAATCTAGGTTTGACAAGTGGTGTTGTGTTTCACTTGTTTTCAGGGGATTTTATTAAAGGGGCTTCTTTCTTTTTAGGATACAAATCAAACAATAAAGTAGAGGCTTTGGTTGTCTTGGAAGGGGTTAAAGTGGTGATTGCTTTGGCGTGGAAGAGGTTGCAGGTAGAAAATGATTCCATGTCCCATGAATGGATTATTAGCAGAATCATCTCAGATGAAGACCTTATTTTGTTGCTTTGAAAACTTGGAGGATGAAATCCTTAGGGAAAAAAAGTGCTGGTTCAGGTCGTCTTCCCCAGGAGAATGATCATCTGCAGTCTATGTTGCAGGCCTAGATGAAAATCGTGCTAATTTGGCTCTCTACTATCAAGATCTGGCCTTATGCCTTGACAATTTGTTTGTGGTTGGCTGTCTTGAGATCTGTAGCTCTTACCATTTCCTCACCATTTCAAAAAGTGGTGTTTTAAGGCAATTTGCGAAGTGACTTTGGAGCTAGCAATTTTTGTATTTTGTGATTTCAAATGAGGAGAATGCTCTAGGCCCTTCTACTTGTTTTGGCTTGGTTTGGGAGTTTTGTTGTATGTAGCTATGTAGGTTTCATGCTTAATGGCGATGTTGGCAGACTGGTTTGTTTTGGTTTTACAGCCTTTTTGTCCTTTTGGCTGTCTCTCTATGTAGTTATTTAAGCTTCAAGAGAGAATTCCTATAGGACCTTTAATAGTATACATAAAAAACAAGAAAATAGATGAAATTGGGAGAAACGCATCTTAAATCACATCAAAGAACTTGATAATTTGATAACTATACCAGCTTAACAACAGAATGACATGGAACAGCTCACCCTATAAAAGCCAGAAAAGCCAAAATTTAAGCTCCAAGAAACAGCACAACTAAACTTCAAAAAACTGGCTTCCTCTTATAATGAGAAAACTCTAAAAAAGTAGCATATTTTTTATCAAGTTGAAATTCTACTAAGTCGTGAAATTTCCACAGTCCATGTAATAAATTAGCAAAAGCTTCTAGAGAAAATTTGTGCTTTTTGCATGGACATTTTGGATCACACTCCATGATCCATCATCAAGAAGAGGATAAAAATGATTCACAATTGCAGAATCAGCTCCTTAAAAAGAGAGATAAAGTTCACACATAGAAACAAGAATCATAGGGGAGTCGGCTAAGAGACAAATAAGACAAAAAGAAGAAAAGATAAAACCTGAAAATACGATACAACATTAGAATAGCAATAGAAAATAAATATAAATATAAATAGTGAGGTGATTTATGGAAAAAGTAATAAAAAATGCAATAAAGAAAATTGAAATAATAATTCATCATTAACTAGTTGGGAATGTTACAAAATATTAAAACAATAAAAAATGCTAAGATAAATAATGTAACAATAACAAAATAAATGGTAAGTTGTAGGATTGACAAGCAAATACCCTTGTAAATTAGAGGAGCAAAAAGGAAGCAATAATAGAAGTGAACTATAAACAAGGTGATAAGCATAATTAGTAATAAGAGAAGAGACAAAAAAAGGACAAGGAATGAATGAGCTAGGGACAAAGAACAAGCAGGTTGAAAGGGGATGCATAAATGGGGGAGAGGATGAGGTAAGATAAGGAGAAGAAGTGGGAGAAAATAGAAAGTGGGGGTAAGACCCCCAAAAGGAGGAGGCAAGAGAAGTTGGAGAGGGGAGATGAGTGGAGATGAGGAGTTAAGGTGGAGAGAAATCAGAGGGAAGGGAAGTTGGTTTGTTGGGAATCTAGAAGACAATTCCAAGTTGGGCTCAGGCTCCACCATCATCTCAGTTTAGGTTGCTGGGGTGATTTCCAATAAAAACAGCTTCTTTGAGCTTCTCCTGAATAAATTATCGTCTTTGACTAGGACATGCACATCCTTAAGGAAAATGCAGTGTTTAGTGCTAAAGGAATGCTCTACAAGGGTAGTGTAATAATCACCCTTAATTTTTTTTTGAAAAAACTTGTTATCTCAAAACATAATGAAATGCCAAGCACTTCCTTTCCACTTTTTGATCACCAGGAACAATGTGGGCAAGGTGAGAGCATACAGGGTACAGGATTACAATTATATTTGAAATGGAACAGCTGAAGGTAATCCACTTATCCAATGGGGTTAGCTTAGCACTTCCACTTTTTAGTGGGAAAGCTCAAACAATACTGGAAATGTAAAGCCAACTTTTCCACTTTTCAATGGTGAGCGAATACAACAAGAAAGTGCAACTCTCCCATTTTTCAGCAATGAGTGAATACAATAAGCTAGAGCAACTCTTATGCTTTTCAGCAGTGAGTGAGAACCAATAAGCCACTTATTCAGTGGGGTAAGTAACAACAAAATATTAAAGAGCAGCTCACCAGTGGTACTACCACTCAATGTTACAATGTTAGCTCATTTGAAACTTCTAAATTCAAGATATGCATCTATTGTTACAAGACATCAAAGAACTAACCGCCCATCATGGAATTAACAAATATACCTCAAAAATTGGAAAATAGATGACTAGTGCAGATCAGAAATCAGTCTGGGCAGCAAGATATAAACTCAAAAAACTTCACCAAATCACTCCCACATGCACCCAAAATGAATGCAAACTATAACCATGTTTCCAAACAGCTTTGAATGACTTATCACATCATTAGAATATGCATACAAAAAAACCAAAACTGAAACCTCAAAGCAGCTCCAATAGTGAATCCTGGCTAAAATTGCAATTCCGAAACTAGAAATCAATGAGGGATTTCGTCCTCAAAAATTGAAGAGAAACAAAGCCATTTCAGCAACATAACATTATCATTCTTCAACCTATCCAAATGAGCCCCCAACACCTCCTTTTATAGCTTTTTTCATTACTTTTCCGAAAAAGTGTTTTTTGCTTTTTCATTGCTTTTTCGAAAAAAAACATTTTTTTGCTTTTTTGCTGCTTTTTCATAAAAAACAATTTTTTACTTTTTGCTTTTTTTTTTTTTTTTTTGAAAAAGCACTTTTGCTTTAAATTAAATAATTCATTATTTGCAAACATTTAATCATCTTTCCAATGAGCTATTACACTAAGTTGTCCTTTAATTATTTCTCAACATTAGACAACATTAGTGAAATATTAATTAAATAACTAAATAACTCACCCACGTTGTGGAAAGTTCCAAAACACATCGAAATCCAAATTTGACCACACTGAGATGGTATTGAGCCAATAGGTGAATAATAGAAGCCAATTTGTTGACTTACTACAAATAGACATGCTCTTCAGTAAGTCCCAAAAGTTAGAAAACACTTTAGAGAGTGCCATTCAAATCAGTATTGTCCACAGAGCTCATTGCCAACAAAAGAAACCTTGTAACTCTGAAACTGCATCCTCCAAAATCTTTGGAGTCCCCTTGCCTTATCAATTAGCCCACGGGAACTCAAGAATGTAATGATTCGAACCAATTCTGACCCAAATTTTTTTCAAACTTCGAAGAACACAAAGCACCAAGTACCCGTTAAAAGTCAGCTCAAATCATAACCAGCAATTAAAGGAAAAGACTCAACACCACGGATGTGCTTTCCGACGCAAGTAGGGCAAGTAGCGACCATCTAGCGGAGTAACAAAAAGTAAATACAATGCTGAACGACTCAACACCACGGATGTGCTTTCCGACCCAAGTAGGGCAAGTAGCGACCATCTGGCGGAGTAACAAAAAGTAAATACAATGCTGAAAGAAAGCTCTACCACTTATTCAGCAGGAGCGAATACAATGTAAGAAGTGCAAAGCTTTAATTCCCTTCTTGACGGAATACCATCCAAGAACTTTAAGTGTGTAGTTCATTCACCCATCTCTGGCGGTAAACCGTCCAAATATTATTAGGTTTGCCGCTCTAAAACTAAGTAATTGCAGAATATAAAAATGACTGAAATAGTACTACTATTAACAGCCTTACAATGCACAATCTGCAGATTACAAAGTGTTACAAACTGTTAAACCAAAGCAACAACTGATAGAATGTTGTTCCGACTTATTTGACTTCACAATATTGAGAAAACAACACATGAACCGAACTTCTGGAAGTCTGATACAAAAATCAGCAATCTGGAACACAGACCAGCAACACAGTGTCCCACTAAATAACTCACAACTCACTCAAAACCCAACCAAATCACATGAAACCTGATGCAAACGAAAGCTAGAATGCTGACAATGAAAACTGGACTGAGAAATGACTATCAAAATGCAGTATTATTTTTTGGCACACTTCCCAAGACAGCCCAAAATGGTACAGCCAAGGAGAAGGGCGATTTTGAGAAGATAAAATCATACACTCAACAATAAAATCTGGAACTCACCAAAGAGGGGCGCCCTAGGATGAGGAAGCCAAGGGTAAAGTACCCAAAACCAACAAAAATTCATGCAAAGACTTATGAGCAGATTTCTACTTCAGCCAAACCCTAACCAGCAAATGCAAAACTGACAAAATCTCTGAAAACTCCAACTATGATGCTCTGTCTGCTAGTCTGGATGAGAAGCAGTCTCTGAAAACTTAGCTAGGTGCTATCTTCCAAGCACGGAACCAAGCGAAGGAACTAGGAGGTATGCATCCCTCGAAGAAGCTCTAAAAGCATTTCAGCAGCATAACAATATGATAAGCAACAATAGATGTCAAATGAAGAATAAAAGCCTCCTTTTATAGACTTGAAAAGAATCTTCCAAAAGCTTCTAGAAGGGCGCCCAAACCAAGGTCAAAACATTTTCAAATTTGAAGTTGACTCCTTATCCCTCCAAAGTGGCGTCCCTTTTTGAAGGCAAATATTTATCTTTAATTTAAAATAAACTCCTCTTCAAAGTTGGCGTCCCCCTTCTCAAGTTATATTTTCAACTTTAGAATATTAATAAAATACCTCATGAGGCGTCCACCCCTTAAAGTCCCCTTTTTAAACACAACTTAAAGTCATACTGCTAGGCCAAGGGGTTAATGTTAAAAAATAACATTATTTTAATTAAAATAACTTATCTCTCCAAAAATGCATCAAAAGGCCTGAAATCAATAATACCAACTGAATTGCCTGGAGAGGAAAGCCTGCTGAACTGAAGCCAACTGGACTGCTGCCAAAAATAGAATTTACTAAAAATAGTAAATTCAAAAAGTTGCTCGGATCAAAGTGCATGCGATACCATTGCGAAGCTTTCTGAAAACCCAGAAAGAATCCGCAATCCAAAATCCCAAACTCCAAGATGTAACCGTCATAACTTACTAAAAAAAAGTAAGTCTGGAAAGGTTGCCCGACGCAGTTGCATGTCATACCTTTGCGAAGCTCTCTGAAAACCCAAAAGGGATCCAGAATCCAAACAGCCCAACTCCAACATGCAAACCCCTGAATCTTCAAAAGAACTCACCAAGCAGCCGAAAACCCTAATTCTACCTCTAACTAGCCGACAACACACCGGGGATAGGCCATCAATCACTGAAAAGTGTAGTGCTAAAAATGGGGACATTACAAAGAAATAGGCTAATGGTCTTCACTGATTAGGCCTAAGAAGAGGACATTATAGGCAGATTTTGTGATTCTTTCAAGCCTAATGTCACTAGAATGTTCCTTGATTCTATTGTTAATAAATTGACCATCTCACCAACATAAGCAATCCCACACAAGCAATCTATCTTATAGAACCCCCAATTGAGAAGAATGTCTCTAGGGTCGTTGGTAGTCAAGACAAGGTTTCTAATGGTCACAAGGGGCTTAAAGGCACAATTGTATCCTTTTTTAATGTGGATTTTGGCTATCTTACTAGAGATGCTTTCAATGTAGGGGAGGGTAGCACCATAGGCTTCAACACAATCCTGATTTGTGGTTTAGAACTCAAGTGGACATTGGCTTGCTTGAAATCTCTCATGATATGATTGTTGTGGTACCCATTTAATTTGAAGACCTTGGAAAGATGGTAAAGTTGTTGGTTAATGTGTTCATCATCACAAATGCATAGGGCCGTAGTGGTCAAAGTCTTCACAACACCTACCTTTTGGGAAAGGTGGTCATGTGAGTAAGCCTGGAGGCAAAGGTCTGTGTGGGTGGATTTCCTAAAGACTTGGCAAACGAGGGAACCATCCCCTTTCTTGATGAGAAGGATGTCCAAAAGGGGAGTTGGTTGTTGGTTTCAAGTTCTTTGTGAATTGGAGCATTTTGAAGAGTTGCCCCTTAACTCATTCCCCCTTAAACTAAAATGGTGGAAGTGTTATGTCGCATTTTCTATTGTTATTTATTTATGTCATTTCAATAATTTGGTTTCATTCCTTTCCATCTTTATCCTAGCCTCTTTGCATCCTTTTACTTCTTTCTCTTTAATTTCTCCTCTTATTACTAATTATACTTAACACTTTGTTTACAACTCACTTAATATTATTGCTTCCTTTTTGCTCCTTCATTTTATAAGGTTATTCACTCATCAATTTTATAAGTTACCATTTATTTCATTATTGTTACGTTCTTCATCTATTGCATTTTTATTGGTTTAATATTTTATAACATTCCCATCTACTTAATATTGACTTCTTATTTTAATTTTCTTTATTGCATTTTTAACTACTTTTTCCATAAATCACCTTGCTATTTTTATTTTTATTTATTTTCTACTGTTATTCTTATGGTGTAACATATTTTCAGGCTTGATCTTTTTTTATTTTTGTCTTCATTGTCTTTGAGTCACCGACCTCCGCCCTCACCGCCCATTATTCTTGTGCTGGTTCTGCAGTTATGATGGATCAAGAGTGTGATCTGAAATGTCAATGCAAAAAAGCTATATACAGATTTTCTCCACAAGCTCTTGTTAATTCTAGCAACTGTAGGAACATCACTTAGGAATGTGGCGTATAGTACATTATAACAAAAACAAGAGAAATAGATCAGAGAGAAATTCCAAGTGAACTTAGATCCAGCAATACGAGAACCACCAAATTTGGCAGCCGTGTAGAATGGTAGCAAATAGGAGACATATTGGAGTCCAATATCACCAACACATGGAAGTGGGACAAAATAACAATCTCATTTTTGGTAAGTGTAATCTTTTATGCAGACTCATTGATTATGCCCAAATCAAGGAACATTAAGGAAATCAAGTCAAATCTGGAATTAAAACAATCGAGCAAAAATGAAAAACATTCTTCTGCCAATGGTTTTTAAATAAAAATTCTTGCTCAAAAGAAGGTCAAAGCTGTCATATCTGAGTTTGGATTTTGGTTTAGACTATAGTTAGTTCCTTTTCAGATATCCATCAATAATTTCCAACCATCTTAAGAGGATCTTTTCATTGTTCAAGTCACTTTACCAAATCTTTCATCGAACCAATACAAAGAGAATATGTATTATGAAAGCAACTGGGTCGTATACCAAAATATTAGAATTTATCAAACTTAAATATATAGTTACACTTACCTCAATTGACAATTAGTAGAGTTGATTGAGAAAATGGCCCCCCAAATATCATAGATGTCACTGATAAGCAAACTATGCATCTAGCAATAGGGTTACTATTACAAAAATTAAACACAAAATGATTACCAAGATATTTGATATTAAACTAAGGAGTGAAAGCCTCATAAAATAAGATTACAAACTCTTTATCCGAATAGGATAAGAGCAACAACAATAGGATAAGACTTACAACTAATAAAACAAAAAGAATAAAGAATATTCCTAAAGTCTATCCTAAAAGCTAATTTACCATTATAAATAAAACATTGCTTTAATACCCTCCCTTAATGGTCAATCTACTAACTACACCAGGCTTATCTTAAAATTTTACAAATTTGTCAAGACTCAAAGACTTGGTAAGAATGTTTGAAGTTTGATCCTCAAAAGGATAATACTGCAACATAACCGATCCATCTTCTAAAAATTGTATGATGAAATGAAATGACAATAAAGTTCCACATATTTGGTACGCTCATGGAAGATTGGATTCTTGGCAAGTTTTAGCACCTCTTGATTGTCATATAACAAGGGTGAAGGCCTTGCTTGAGGCATCATGTCTAAAAGCATCCTTCTAAGTCATATTGCCTCATATGCTGCTTTTGCTGCTCCTCAATATTCTACTTTTATCAAGATAGAGCTATTGCTGCTTGTTTCTTTCTGGTCCATGTGACTGCACTTGTGCCAAGGCTGAAAACATAACCAAAAGTGGATTTTCTATCATCTACAGAACCTGCCCAATCTCAATCTATAAACTCCAACCAACCTAGGATATTTGCTTATGTTGTATAGAATGTCAAAGTCAAGTGTCCCTTTCACATATCTCAACACCCTCTTAGCTATAGTCCAATGTTCTACTTTGGGTGTTGTCATGAATCTAGAAATAAAACTCACAACATAGCTTAAATCAGGTCTAGTGGTTGTATGACATATTAAGCTCCCCACTAGTTGCCTATAAGTTGATCACTAACAATCTTAGAGTCAGTTTTGGCTTAAATTTTTATCCCTTTCTCCATAGGTGTTGACAAGATTTTGCAATCTGTAATTCTAAATTCGTCGAGTGAACTCCTAGAATATTTAGATTGCAAAACAAAAATGTTGCCACTTGTTTGCCAAACTTCTACATCTAGGCAATAATGTAAGAGGCCTAGATCAGTCATGTCAAAAGTTGTACTCATATTTTATTTGATCTTTGTAATTGTGTGTGCCTCATTACCTATAATAATGATTCCATCTACATAAATTACTAGCAAAATGATATCATTACCAATGCTTTTGACATATAGATTTGGATCTGAAGGAGTGTGTTGGAATCCATGTTCAACCAAATACCAATCAATTTTGATGTACCATGCCCTAGGTGCCCACTTCAAGCCATATAAAGCTTTCTTTAGTCTGCATACAAGATGCTCCTTCCCTACAACCTGAAAACTCTATGGTTGAGACACATACACTTCTTCCTCCAAATCCCCATTGCAAAAGGCACTCTTTACGTCTATTTGATGGATTGTCCAACCAAATTGAGTTGCCATGGCTAGGAATAATTGAATAGTGCTCATCTTTGTTGTAGGAGCAAAGGTCTTCTCATAGTCAACGCCTTATTTTTGTGAGAACCCTTTTGCGACCAACCAAGCTTTATACTTGTCAAGGGTACCATCGACCTTGTACTTGACTTTGTAAACCCATTTGCAACCAATGGGTTTTTTCCCTGGTGGAAGATCTAAGAGATCCCAAGACATATTTTCATAAGATTTTCATGTTCAATAGCCATGGCCTTTTCTTGTTTTAAGTTTTCCTTTTGCCTCCTCAAACACCTGTGGCTCATAAACTCCATAAATGTTAGCCATTAGAGCAAAGTTGATTGTGTTTTTGCTTGCTCTTACCTGTTGATGATCTACGCTCAATCATTTCACTGTCCTGAACATCTCCAATGGTGCTTTCCCACCACTTTGGTCTCTTCTTAGGAGCCTCTCCATCCAAGTCATTGTTGTCACCATGACTTGGGCTGCCTATTTCAATGTCATTTGGATGTTGATCCAGGTTATCATCAACAAATTTTGATATTGTTACCTACCTAGGAAACTCCTCATGCTCAAAATCCTCCCCCATTCAAGTGGAGCCAACTGAAGCTGAACACCTAAACCCTTAGCCATAACAGATTGGTCTTCAATAATCTTGATATCTAAAGAAAGATGGAAGGGCCCTGATTCCTCATCAATCATAACATCTCTGCTGAAAGTCAAGCAATAAGTGTCAACATCAATAGGCTTGTATGCATTAAGATTTTCAATGTACCCTGTAAGCATTAATTTCTTACTCTTAAGATCTAACTTGGTTCTCTTTGCATCTAGAATCCAAGTATATGCAATAGAACCGAAGACCTTAAGATGACTAACTTTCAGTTTCCTCCCAAACCACGCTTCCTCTAGGGTCTCTTGCTACACCACCAGTGTTGGAGATTTGTTTAGTAAATAAACTGCAATATATACTGCCTCAGCCCAAAACTTCTTGGAAGCACTCAAGTTCTCCATCATACATCAAGCCATCTCTATGATAGTACGATTCCGCCTCTCAACCACTCCATTCTATTGTGGAACATAGGGTGTTGCATATTGCCGTTTTATGTCATGTTTAGTACAAAATTCATTGAGTTCTTTAGAACATTATTTGCCTCCATTATCAGATCTAAGAGTGATTATGTCACAACCAAAATCTTTTTCTACTAAGGCTTTAAACTGTTGAAACTTGTTAAACACATCTGATTTTTATTTTAAAAAATACACCCACATTTTCCTACTACAATCATCTACAAACAAAAGAAAATACCTGGCACCGATGACCGATTCTGTGTTCATTGGTCCACAATATCTGCATGAACCAGCTATAAGACTCTCTTGGCTCTCCAAACCTATCCGTCCTCAAATGGAGTTATGTGTTGCTTCCCTACTTGGTAAGCTCTATTAACACCCTGTAACTATTGCTAGATGTCAAGTAATCCATCTACCAAATTCTCTCAAGCTAGTTGAGAGAGATAGGATAAGTTAAGGTGCCCATACTACTAATGCCAAAGTGTACTGATATCAGATGCACTCTTAACAACCAATGCACGCTCTTTGATCTATCTAGTGTCAACCAACTGATACAATCCATGATCTTCTATTCCAACTGCAATAGTCTTCTTCATCTCCTTGTCAATAATGTAGCATTTATGTTTGCTAAAAATGACATCCAGATCCGGACAATGGCACATAATTTGACTCACAAAGAGTAAATTAAGCTCCATTCTCAGTACATAGTACACATTAAGAAAAAGTAAATTTTTCCCTTTCGAGGATATTTGTGCATTACCTCTACCAACAATTGTTTACTCACCACCACCAAAGATCACTGAATCAAAGCAAGTCACATACTCTATGAACCAATATTTTATGTGGGAGAAATGACCTAATGCTCCTAAATCTATATACCATGGAGATGACTTAGATTGATCTACGGGTCATTTGGCCATGAATGCATAGAAGGTTGATTCCTTCTCCTCAGAATGCTCTACAACATGAGCCTTTTGCAAAGGCCCTCCTTAGTTGGACTTTTGTTCAGCCAACCTCTTTTTGCAATGCTTCTTCATATGACCCATCTTACCACAATAATGACATGTGATGTTTTTGAGATTCCTTAAAGTATACTCATTAGTACTTTGTTCTTTCACTATGACCATTTTCCTTTGCCCCTATCTTTGGCTGCAAATGCCTGATCCACACTTTGTGTCACACTGCTACTACCAACTATTTATTCCATTTGTCCTACTATAAGAGCTTACTGCACAACTCTTCAAACTTCAAGTCAACACTAGTAGAGGTGATAGTAAGTGTCTCAATAAAGTGCTCATAAGCACGTGATAAGATTTTCAGTGGGATTACCATGTCCTCTTCTTCCATCTTTCAACCTACGGTTGACAATTGGTCTTGAATATCTTTGATCTTGAGTAAATGCTCCTACAAGGACACTTTTTCATCCATCATGATAAAAAAGAACACATTTTTCAAAAAGAAGGCTCTTCCTTTATCTAGAGTCGCATGTAGTTCTCGCAAATGCTTCCAAATTTCCACAAAGGTCATACCTATCTAAACCTTTGAAAGCATTTCATTAGTCACTCATAATTTTATTAACATGACTACTTCTTTGTCACGTTCATCAAACTTGTCTTGGCCTTTACCCACAACCGCTGGACAAGTATCAATACTGAGGACGATCTTTTCGAGACACCTATACTCACAAATTGGGAGCATTCTTTGCTTCCACGTGTATTTTTTGCTAGTAAAATGCTAGTTACCTTCCAACATGATGTTGCATAAAGAAACCATCTTCCCTCTTGTAATTCATAATCACGAAATACATTGTTGTAGAAACCCTAAAAAATTCTTGAAAACCCTAGTTTGCAAATGGTAAAAAAATTGATAATTGAAAATACTTGAAATTTTATGTGTTCAAACCCTAGTCAACATAAAAACACAATTTTGTAAAATATCATCAAAAACTCTTTTTCTAACTTTATTGAGATAGAGTCTTCTAGACATGCTGAAATGGGCATTTATTTTCATTACCAACTAACTGTGAAATGGGCTGAAATTGTAACTTTTAATGACTTGGCTTGTTTTTTCAAGCAATTTAATATTTGAAGATATTCCCAAAGGTTCAGCTAAGATACTCAAGGACTAACTTTATTGCAATAGAGTCTTCCAAACATGCTGAAATGGGCATTTATTTTCATTACCAACTAACTATGAAAAAAATTGTAACTTTTAATGACTTCACTTGTTTTTTCATTCATTGTCATGGACTCATGATTCCTTTAGGAAGCCTGAACAAAAAGCAGAATAGATGTCTAAATATAGCATGAGGAGTAGATTCTAAGCTTCCTAATAAGGGAAAAATGACTTTTTAATTACATAATAAGAGAATGCAAACATTGGATGCCTTCTACAAGCAAATATATTGTTAGTTATAAACAATAAGAATCATCCACTAGTTCCTTCTACCTGAAGATGCCTGATCATTAGTAGATTCCTGCACAACAACATCTGGAATTACTTTCTCCAATACCGAAACAATGCCTGTACGGTTTCTATATACAGTACAAGACCTCCTTTGCTGATGAAACTCATTGCGAAACCGTATAGAAAGAGGCTGATCATTTGTACAAAATAAAGGATGTAGAATGGTCAATCTAGAGCTTCCAACAATGAGTTTTGCATGCTCATTTTCAACAGCAGATTCCCATCCTCCTGACTGCAATGGACACATCACATAGTCACACAATAACAAAAAGAATTTTAATACCAATAAACTTGCTTACTACATTTTGTAATAATCAGTTGTCATTATAAAAATAACATCAATAGGCTTTTTGATGATGGCACTGAAAAAATTAGTTCTTTCTAAAAAATAGGGGAGCATCTCCAAACTGCTGTACTCTGAAAACAAAGAAGAAATTAATAACAGGAGAGATGTTTAAAGTAGTCCATTTTTCAGTTTCCTAAGTTCTAACCAATAATAGCAACGTTTTTTTACAGTGCGGTTGCTAGAAACAAATATTCTTTTTCCAATAAATAAAACAGAAATCGCCTGTCAAATTATACTCATTAGCAAACCATACATGTCATACTTTCTATATGATTACCATAGAATAGGACTAACATAAATTTTCAGAAGTAATTCCACAAATATCCCTAATGAATATAATATTAAAAATATTTCTAGTGCTTTTTCTAACAATAATGCTCTGAAAACAGAACAAGAAAATGTTTTAATCATCAAGGACCAAAGTTCAAATTAGAAAAGCACTGCAAATCAATCCCAATATTCGACTCTCTCTAGGAGAATTAGAAGCCTACACAAAACCAGGCATTTGACTTGGAACTAAAACTGTGCACCAAGAGTATCTGCCATCAGCATCCTGTCCCTTATCTATACAACCAACTGCCATGGTCTTAAACTCCTTATAGCTTGCTGAGAGAAAGTTCTAAATCATTATGCCCTGCACAGTGTTAATTTGAATTGGACACAGAAACACAAGTAAAGGGCAGTGTTGTTCACAAGGTATGATGAACAAAGAGGGTGATTCTAAGATCTTGGTTAGATTATAAAGGTTTTACACGCATCCCAATCTTCTTGAGTATCCTAGATCCAGTAATAGGTCAGTAGAGGTATTTTGTTTGGTTATTGGGTCATATCATCTGTCAATTAGATCAAATCACAGTCCTGGTCAAGATCAGGTAAAAAGCAACTTTAGCTTCAAGCTTACCATTTCACCAGTTGGCTTCAGATGAGTGCAGGAAAACCGTGATGCAATCTAGAAGTTAGTCAACCAACTTGTGGGAAAGGACACTTGGCAGAAGGATAGTTTAAGTTCTACTTGTACTGGCCAAATTGATGTCCAGACTAAGAATGGTAAGGGAATGGGATCTGTACTCAAAACAACTGACAAAAGAGGACTCTTGCACTTCAACGTTCACACTGTTGCCCTCCAAAATGAGTTTTCTGAGATAGAACAACATTCATGTAAATTGAACAAGTATGAAATAGAAGGGCAAAGGACAATAGCTCACCAAAATGAAGCAGAGTCAAGACATGGCCTCAAATTTCTTCCTTGACTATTTCAAGCAAAAACAAGCATCAGATAGAATTTCATCATTATAACTTACTAACTGATGTCTTGCAAAGGATGTCAAAGATTCATGAAGCTTTTTATAGCTATTTTCAAAGTATTTGTTCATCTTCCCTTGTTTCAGCTATAAGTAGTAATGCCAAAGAATAGTGCAAACAATAGCTTTGATAGTATTTCTAACGGAGAAACTATCCCATAAACAAGCCTTGCACGTGGTAAAGACCAAATTGATATGTTTATCATCCAAAAAAGAGAAATCTTTAAGTGTCAATAGGCTGTCAATTGAATTTTGTAGTTGTATGTGTGATACATTTTGACAATAGCTACTGGAAAAATGTAACAAGATCCCTGATCATTTAACAGAGACATCATCAATTGTTGGAGGTAAGTTACCTGCTGATTCTGATGTGTGCTTTCCATTTTTGATCTTCATCTGACAAAAGTAAATGCTTACAATCTGAATTCATGATTGATAATGGTATCCTTGCCAAGGATATAGCATTGCTATTGGTATATCCTTACCACGGTATAAGGATATACCGTGTTATGGGCACACAACTTGGACAATCACACACAATTATCAATGATAGGCTAAGTAGCAGTGAACTGCATTGTTGAAATTCTGAAAGATATGCAAAAGTCAAGAAAGGTGAGCACTCAAGTGGAACAAATTGTTTTTAGTTTTTACTAAGTTCACTGAAAACATTCTGTTGTGTGTTCACCCACCAGAAAATTGTGATGAAACTACCAGAAAGGAAAAGGTGAAGCAACCAAGCAATAATGTAAAAGACGAGAACATGTCCACACAAAACTCTGAAGCTCCGTATGGGGCAGAGAAGTGGGTCAATTCTAAATGACCTGTACCTTCCCTGGATCAACTTGTACACTGAACTCATCCACAATATAACTTAAGTAACAAATTCTCTTCATGCTGACAGAACACATGTCCAAGTTGGCATGGCGCTTGTGATGGCATATGGTCTAACTCTAGAGCACTTGTTGGATCGGGGTAAGATGCTCTTCCCACGTTTTTTTCTAAACAATGATGTCACCAAGGTAGGCAACTAACGAGAGATTAGTGAAGACCTTGAGTATGTTTTTCCTCAGATGCATGAATATTCTTTAGGCATTCACAAGGCCAAAAGGAAAAATACAACCATGCAAGGAAACTTTATTTATACTGGAAAGTGGTCTTCTAACATTTGCAAAGTTTTAAGTGTACCTTGTCATAACCAAATTTAAAACTTAAAATCAATTCTAATAAAGTGTCTGGCACTACAAAGATTTTTAAGGGATCATCTACGGGAAATAGTTTATGGAAGTTCTTGACAGTAATCTTGTTCAACATGGAATGGTCAATGCAAAGTCTCCACTTTCCTTCCTCCTTAAATGCTGGAAGATGAGACTAACATAAGGTGGGGCATTGGATCAGTGTGTAATAACCACCCCTAATTTTTTTTTAAACTAAATTTGCCAATACTGATCACAACATAAACTTGCAATTATTGAACACACTGCTGTCATAAAGTCTGATATAAAATATCAGTGTTCCTACATTGCTGATAAAAATTAAAAAGTTGATAAATCATTCCATAACGTTCCCAAACAATTAATAAACAAGCTCAAGGAACAACCAAATTAAATACCTTGGAAATGGAGTCAACAAAGAGCTATAAAGGTCTGATATTCCTAGTTTAAGTGCTGCTACTGATCTGATATAAATTTCTGAGTGATGACAGGTCTGTTATTTAATTGTTACATGGCCAATCAGCAAGAAAACCACTAGCAACAACCCCCAAACTCATCAAGGATACCCCACCATAGGTCATTAACAACTTGTGGACTCCCAGCTTGACCCAGCAGCCTCTAAATGGCAAGTATATAGGGAAACACAGGTCTGCAAAAGTTTAATTAACACTCCTATCCACTAACAGAGATGCTGGAACCTCGAAGGTGAGTTGGCAAAGGCTGAAACTGATCTGTATGCATTGGAAAACAGTCTTCTACAGGGCTGATATGATAGGTATGAATGTTGCAGGACTGCTGCTCATAGTTGCAGATTATGGCAGCCCACACAAACTACCACAATCACCCTTCAATCCACTTCCCAAAGCAAAAAGGAAGGTATAGCCCAGCTAGGGCATCATTTGGAATCCAACTGTATGGCCAGCCAAGGATACTTTGCAAATACCTCTTTCAAATCATCCCAAAATCTCTATAAAAATCTCCAAATAACGAACCCAAAATCTGCACTCCAAAGACCTTGAAAATCTTCACTTTTTCTAAAACCCAAACTACAAACATTGTGAAAAACAATAGTGACTCCTGTGTAGAATCACTCCAACCAGCTAAGAACCATTTCTCAAATCCGAAACCAATGGTTTTTGCCCTCAATCGATCTTTGGAAGAACTCTCTTGTTCAATCCAACAGCAACCTATTATGTGTACTCTTCTGCATATCAGAAATGAGAGCCCCAAACCTCCTTTTATAGCTTTTTCGTTGCTTTTTCCGAAAAAACACTTGTGTTTTTCCAAAAAAAACTATTTTTTCTTTTTTCGAATTAAATAATTCATTAAATAATTCATTACATGCAAAAGTCACTTTGATAAAATATAACACTTCACAAATATTCTATGTTCCATGGCGTTTCTAGGACAGGGATGGCAAGATGGCAGGGGACGCGTTTTGGGGACGGTAGTCCAAGGGCCATTTTTTGGGGACGGCGGGGGTACGGTAATATATATATTAAGAGAGAGAGAGAGAGAGAGAGAGATCTACAAGTTAATAACACCAGTATAACAGCAGCAATATAACATGACAATGTTAAAATGATGTTGGAAGACATCTATAGGAGCTTGCATGCTAACCACATTCCTAAAAGAAATTGTTTGTTTGTACTTCTCACACAATACCTCACTGTACTGGACCATGGCAAATGTACCTTTAATCTCTTTTGCACTCTAATACCATATGAAGAATTTTGAATTTTGATGCTTTTTTGAACAATGAAACATTGAAATCAGAAATCCAAATTATTTTTGTTAATATTAACTGTTATATAGCTTGCACCATTAGCTATGAATCTAAATCATGATATATTTATTGTTGTTATACTACAGTAGTTGTTGTCACTGCTGTCATGAATAATTTAATTGTTGTTATACTACAGTAGTTGTTGTCACTGCTGTCATGATTAATTTAATTGTTGTTATATTCCTGTTATAGTGTTTTCATGATATATTTATTGCTGCTGTTATAATGCTGTCATTTACATTGTTGTTATACTGCTGTCATAAAATATTTAACAATCTTTTTTTAATGTTATGAACGATTATTTTTAAAAACATTATTAAAAATTGTTTTTCAATAGGGGACACCTAGCCGTCCCCGGGACAGTTAGGAGACATCTTTGACGTCCCCAGCCGCCTTGGGGACAGCCAAGCATCCCCTATGTGTCTCCTGCCATCCCCAATTTTGGGGACATGTTTCGGGATGTTTCAACATTTTCCAAATTTGGGGGGGACGGCTAGGGGACGGTGTCCCGTCCTCGGGACAATTAGGAGACATCTGAGATGTCCCTAGCCGCCTTGGGGACGGCCAAGCATCCCCTATGTGTCTCCTGCCACTCCGATTTTGGGGACACGTTTCAGGATGTTTCAATATTTTCCAGATTTGGGGGGGATGGCTAGGGGGCATCCCCTAACGTCCCCCCGTCCCTAAAACGCCTCAAGGGACGGGGACAAGGGGTTTGAGGGGTGGGGACGTGTCCTTGTGTAACATTAACATTTAACATTATAAGCTTAAGTGTATATTTTATACTCCACCTGAGTTGTGAAAAGCACTACCAAGGCTTCCAGAATCGAAACTAATCACACCAAGAAGTAACTCGAAAGTTTGCTAAAAATAGACGTGTTCTCCAAAAAGTTTGGAGAACAGCCCAAGAGGCTAAAAACGCTTATGAAAGTGTCACTGCAATCCACATCACCGACTAAGCTCAATGTCACCATCAAATTGTTGGAATATTTTGTCATTGATGTCAAGGTTGACCTATGTACTTATGTGCTTGACCTGCTTGAGTTGCTTGAGTTGTCTGTTTGCTTGCTTCAGCTGCCTGGGTGTCTGCATCAGCAGCTTACCTCCTTTCTTGTCAACATGACTTATGCCAAATCAGCTTCTATGTTAGCATACTTGTCTGGTTGAAAAGTCTTTCAAGGTCAAATATTCTTGGCTATGTGGCATACTCATGGTATCGAATTTTCTTTTGGGAGTGGATTAATTTTGTGTGGAGATCGATAAAAGACAAAGAAATTGTTTTATCCCTATCAGTAATATGTAGCAGTTTCTATGGGATTATTTTTAGAGGTTAATAGGAGATGTTTCTTGGATATCATTTTGACTAAGTATGAGGCGGCTATGTTATGAAATAAAAAACCCTGACCTCTGAAGTTGACACGTTGACAGAATCTCTTGATGGCGGCTTTAGATTTTCCTCCCTATTTTAGTGACTTTTCAGCATTGATTTTATGGCACGATTTAATCCTTGTGGTGGCTTTTAAATTTTTGACACCTTCAGAGATTATTGAACGATTTATCGATATACGCCTTCAGAGATTTTTGAACAATTTTTTTTAATATATGTGATTTACTACTAGGACGGCTTCAAAAATTTATTTCAGGCAGTGCATATTTGCATAACTTCTTCAGACGATGGCTTCTATTTATGGAACGGTTATTAAGCCTCCAGCAATGTGATTTACTTCAGAAATTTATAAAGGAGATATGGTCTTTGATGCCTTATTTTATTAAGTATAACGACTTGATATCATTGATGAAGGCGGCTTCCACATTGTCTATTTCTGACGACTTCTTGATTGTGGTAACAACTCCAGATTTCATTAAAGTTGTTAAGCAGGGTTTATTGGAAGAGTAACGATTTCAGAAGATGCAGCGTTGTGAGGTGTCGGGCATTGGATAAAGACTAAATATTACATTCGTTGGTTGTCGAGTTTCATCTAACGGCTTCGTTTTTGTTTGGGTGTCAACATCTTTGCAACAGCCAGATAATTTTTAAAGGATCTCTTAATTGTTTTGACGGGCTACAGTGTGTGTGGCGTTTTCACATTGTTATAGCGCATTCATTCTTTGAATAACTACTTTGACTGCATTGATTTGGAGTATCAATATGGTTATCAAATTAGAGGACTTTTGGTTTTAGTGTGTGAAGTTTTGAATATCTCTAATAGTTTATTCTTATTTCATCCTCTACCGTTTTCCTTCAGTCTTCATCATGAGTAGAGTTACGAGTTGTGCGTGAAAAAGACTTCTTCATTGAAAGAGGTTGTGTTTCTTCTAAAAGCTTTGGCAATGTCTGTTGTGTGGTGGAAACGTGGCTCTTTACAATATATTCATAACACCTTTTTATTCATATAGCGATATGAGTATGAAGTTGGAGACAATATTATTTTTGAAGTTGTGAATATTAAAGATAATATCAGTTACTCCTGGTGCTGATGCAAAAGTCGTATCTTTGATTTTATTGGTTGAAACGATTTCTGTTGGTTTTAGAAATCTTGCAGCGGGTTCTCTATTTTGAGCATTGATTACCTCTTTATATTTCATATATTCTGGGCGGCTTAAAGATAATAATAAGAAAATCAACTATTTTTGATGAGTCTTATTTGGATGGAACGGCTTTAGAAAATCTGATTTTTATTGAAAATCTATGAGAGTCTTTTTATGGCTTATGTGTATTTATAAGGAGGAGGATTTTTATATAGCAGAGGTGATGTTTTTTAATAAGTGTGAGCAAAGTTGTCATTGAAAAACAAAAGTCGATGCCTATGTAGTTTCTTAGAAAATATGTGACATTTGAAGATTATTTTGTACGTATGGAGATTATGTGCACTCCAGGGAATGCTGTCATTTTTTATGGTATACGCTGCTGAGTTGAATCTTTGAAAAGCTAAACTCAAAAAGGGGAGGCAAGGTTGTGGTATTTATGCCCTGTGTAACGTCAAAAAGGTGTGATTTTGAGATGCTATTACTGTAGGCTGCGTATTGATTTGGCATGTGAAGTCTTGATATAGTTTGCAAGAGTATGAGTTTTTGAACAGTACGCATAAACATCAAGAGATTGAGAGTGTTAACTAATTGTTGCTTGTTGTGTTTGTTGTATCTGAAGATGGTAAAGGTTCTTAAAAGGGCGCTGGTTTGTTAAGAACGTATTATGAAGTTTCTATAGTTTTGTGTTGATCAGAACAAAGGTATCCAAATACGAAGTTGGGTGTGCAAAACAGAGAATGTGGTATTTCAGTGTTCTGATTTTGGACAGCGTGTATGTGTTTCAAGAGCCTCACAGTTCATGTGAAGGCATTGCTTTAATCATGTTTTGCATATTCGTTTTCAAAAACTGGAGTTGGTGCTTTAGCCACTGGAGTTGGTGCTTCGGTGTATTCAGAGTTGGTGCTTCAAATGAGGGTCGGTGCTCTCGGTGGGTTGGTGCTCACTAAATGTAATCAGAGTTGGTGCTTTGAAGGAGAGTTGGTGCTCTCGGTGGGTTGGTGCTCACTATATGTAATTAGGGTTGGTGCCCTTTGGAGATAAATAAAAGCAATATTTTGCCGTGGTTTTTTACCTGAAAGGGTTTTCCACGCAATCCTGTTGTTTTTCTTGTTAATGGTGTGTGATGATGCTCTTAATGCTCTGATTTCTGATTTGCTTGATTAATCTAGTTTTAAGTTTTAAAAAGTTTTGAAATATTAATTCACCCTCCCTCTCAGTATTTCCTGTGTGCTCTTCATAGATGCCAAAGAAAACCGAAACCAAGCACTCCAAGATCTTTGGAGTCCCCTTACCACCACCAATTAGCCTACAGGAACTCGGGAAATAGGCTAACGATCACCATGTTGATTAGGCTTGAAAAGGGAACAATACATAGTGTGACCCCTCTCTTAAAAACCCTTGAATTTGGCAGCAAATCTCATTGTTTTATAAGATGGACCTGCAACACAAACAACCTCATCCCTTTTATTTGTGTGCTATTAGAGTGGGACAGATCTCAAATTCTCAACTAGGTTTGTGCCATTGCTGGCACTACAAAACTGTCTCAAGATTAACCATAGACTGCTTTGCTATTAAAATTTAGACTTATTAAATTATATGTTATAAGATTCCCTGATTCGAAGAAACTATGCATTAGAATTAGCTCTCGCAAATGAAAGAAATTATCTCTAACTTTAAAATACCCCCTTAGTTTTTTCCCAAATTTTCACACAAACTTGCACCCATTAGCACTAGCCCAATGTAAAGATAAGCAAACTGGAAAACAACCCTTAACTTTCTGATCACCCAGATCCCGAAGTGGGCAAGGTGAGAGCATACGGTGTAAGGGATTTGATTGTAATTTCAATGTTGGAAGTAACAAGTAAGCTATTGGCAGCAAGCCAGCCAATAGAGAAAATAAACTACATGGAGGCAAAGCCAGCCACTTCCACTTTTCAGCAGGCTACAAGAAAGTAAACCAAAGAAAAGTACTTGGCGGCATAGCCAGCCACTTCCACTTCTCAGCGGGCAACAAGATAGTAAAACAAACTCAAACACTTATTCAACAGGAGTGTAGTACAAATAACTGAATGTAAGATAGCTGATTGGTACTACCATATTAGCATTACAATGTTCATCAAGTACATGATAAAATGATAAGTACTACTCAAAATGAAAGCCTATTACAATAGAGTTCATCCCTTGTAACATATAATCAGTTAGGCATCATAAGACAAGCAAGTACCATGATAAATCATGTCTGATATTGAAATGACAGCAGTCTGATTTTCTGGACAGCGAACCTGATACACCAACCAGCACCCCTTCAAATGCTCATATCTCTCCAACTGCTCATTGGAAAGACCCAAAATTTGTTGCAAAGTGACAAGCAAGGCTAGACATCCAATTTCAAGCAGCCATACACCCCGAATCAGACAGTAAATCTTGTGTGCGAATCCCAATGCACCACTAGAAATTGTACGGCCTCCCAAGGTAGGTTGACCTCCTCTCAAAAATCCCAATAACTGCTAAAAATCCTCAAAACTTAGGCAAGGGGGCGCCCAAGTGCTAGGAATCCACAAAATCAGTACCCACAAAAATATCTTGTCTCCTCAGATCGGTATGAGCAAGAACGTGCTTCAGCCATACACAAACCAGCAACATGAAATCTGATAAGAACACTCCAAAATAATCTCCAAGAAGCAAACTATCACCAACACACCAAAAGATATAGCAAGAAAGCATAGGAACATTCCATAACCAAAAACAAATTGAAAATCTTTCACCAATATCTCCAATGGTGACTTTGCAATGAAGCCACTCCAAAGTCCAACTAGGGAGTATCTCTCAACTCCGAAACTAGAGCAACTTTGAAGGTTTTCGTCTCCAAAGCCCTTGAGGGGATTCAATCCTCACTCTCACAACATTTCGTTATCATAAATCAACATATCCAAATGAGAGGGGGAGAGGCTTATTTATAAGCCCAAGAACCTAGAAATTTAAATCTCCTTTCCCTCCAAAAGGGACGCCAACATGAGGAGTAATATAAAATATTAATAGAAGTCTTGACTTTTCCAACTTAGGTGTCCATCTTTACTTGGCATCAATAAACCTTTTTAAAATGCAATTATCTCCAATATTAGCGTCCAAATATGAGGCCCACATTTTAAAACAACTTAAGTTATATTGCCTAGGTGTGGGGGGCCAAAAAGCAACAATAAAATATAACACAACTTAAGTTATTAAACTTCCGTTTTTGATCTCCGAGAATGTTGGAGAAGACACTGCCCAAACTGCATTGCCACACTGCCAGAAATAGTAACTAAGTGTTGAACTGTTGCCAAACCACTCTACCAAAAATAGCACTTACTAAAAATAGTGACTCCAAACACCATTTGAGCACATTCCGAGTAGCCATCGTAACTTACTAAAAATCGTAAGTCTATAAATAGTCACTGATGAAAATGCATGTGACAGTCCACCAAAGCTCTCTAAAAACCCAGAAAAACCCAAAAACCCTTCTGGCAATTTCCCACAACAAGCCCCTGAAAAGCCGACAAGAAACCTCCAAGAATTTTGGAAACCCTAAAAATGCCTCTAAGTAGCCCAATATTCTAGGGGAAGATTGGGAATTTTGTACCAGATCTAGCAATACTCCATTCTGAATTTGAATGCAGTGAAGTTAGGTTCCTATGGCTTCATGTAGAATATGAACCTAAACTAGAATTGAACTATCATGGGCATTGTGAAACTCTATCGAACTGATTGAAATATTCCGAGCCAATTTTTTCGTTTTTTCAATTAACAGATTACAATCAATGCACCCGTTAAGGTTAGAGGATAAACCAAAACGTGCAAAAAGCAACTCTAACCAGAATGTACACCAGGATCCCGATGTGGGCAAGGTGTGAGCATTGGTCAGAGGATCTGAATTAAACTGCTTATGCAAAAAGCAACTCTAACCAAGGATGGCGCCGATGATGGCGAGCATATGGTCAGAGGATCTTCTACTCTAAATACAGAAAGGAACTCAACATCAAGTATGTGCTACCCAATCCAATGTGGAGTGAGGGGCGACCATATGACGGAGTGATTACAGAATTCAATGCTTGAAATAAATGCTGAAACTGGAAATACTCGACACCCAGAATGTGCTTGCTGACCCAAGATGGGAAAGTAGCTACCATAGGGCGGAGATTTATCTATTACAAACTTCAAATGAAATTGAGCATTACAAACAGAATTGAACAAGCTTAAGAATCACTGCCAGTACTACTGTCAATTTACAGAGTGAAGATTATACGCCTGTCAAGAGATTAGAACTGGAAATATTCACCATTACAATACAATAATAATTCCCTTGATTTGATTCAAGATGCCACATCAAATTCTCACAATGAATTGGAAATAATAATTCTGTTTTCTTTTGTTTTCCACAAATCTGTATTTTGCACTTAAAACCAGCAGCCTATGAAAGTATTCAAATGCTCATAACTCCCTAGTAACTTGCTCAAATGACACGATTTCTGAAGCACAATACTCCCAGCAAGATGGCGCTCAAGCTAATATCAGAAAACAGACTCTAAATGCATCTAATGAATTAATGCACAAATCCCAATGCAAGAAAAGGTACGGCCCAGCTGAGAAAATCGATTTCCTTTTAAAAATTGCAGACTCAACTAAAAATTCTATAACTTGGAGAATAGATTCGCCCTTTACAAACAATTGGATTGAGACAATACCCAGAACCAGTATTTTTGTATTTTTTGAGATATGAATAAAAACATGAAATCTGCTGTCTAAAACAATGAAATATGCTGAGACCACTAAATGCCAAAACAGATCTAAGAATGCAGCAAGCTAAATACGAAGCACAAACTAAATGCAACTCACAAATTGATTGAATCACCACTAGATGTTGTCTTGCAAACACGAAGCGATGCCCAAGCTAGGAGGCCTTCATTCCTCGAAGCAGTTCCAGAGCCAATCCGGCAGCATAACAGTATAGTAGACCAAAGATGAGAAATGAAGCTCAAAGTCTCCTCCTTATAATTTCCTGTTGACTTCACGAAACCCTAAAAACTGCTTCAATGTCAAAACCCTAACCCTTTCTTCAAGATGGCGTACTTTTCCTTCAAGGCTTAACATTTGATATTTTAAATAAATACCATACTTTGATAAATGCGCCCTTCATAAGCTTGGTTTTGACTTTGGCAATAATTAAAATAATCTTTTAATGAGGGCGCCACCCTCAAAGACCACTTTTTAAAAACAACATTTAAGTCAATAGTCTAGGCCAAGGGGTCAACGTTAAAATATAATATTTAAAACGTGACCTTTTAATTAAATGACTTTACTTATCCCTCCGAAAGTGCCCTGAAGCCAATATTGAGCAAATCAACTGACCAAACTGAAGCAGGAAGTCAACCAAGCTGAACCCAACTGGAAAGCTGCCAAAAATAGAATTTACTAAAAATAGTAAATTCCAGAAAATGCTCTGAATGCCGAAAGGAACATACCACTGCGAAGCTCTCTGAAAACCCAGAAAGAATCCGCCATCAAATTCATCAACTCCGAGCAAAGACAACCTCAAAAATAGGAAACCCTAATTTTACCTTCCGACTAGCCTTCGGGTTTCCAGAAAAAGAGCCAACGGTCACAGAGATGATCAGGATTGAGAAGGGGACATTACACTGATTAATGAACCATAGCCCTTTTGGCTAATATAAATTCCCCAACTAAATGAAATTATCCATTGAAATTGCCCCAACCCACAACACAGGCTTCCTTTTGGATAATGCCAAGTTTCAAAAGAATCTACTCTGCCAAAGATTACCAATGGTTTGCAACCAGCTCAGTACCTTTCATTGACATACCATTTGAGTGGGACAGACTTTGACTAGAATCAAACTATCATGGGCACCATAAAACGTTGCAAAAATCTCCAATGACACATGGACTTTTATAATGGCTGGTCCAAATCATACTAGCCAATAAGTCCAACAATGTGGACCTTTTCTCTGCTATACTTTCCACCAAAGTTGCCCAAGACTTGCAACCAGTTCCATTCCTTCTATTCACATGTCATTTGAGGAGGGCAGAATTCCATTAGAATGGAACCCAAGTGTACAATAAAAATCTGCCAAACTCACAAGCAAACCATAGCCCCACAGTCGGCCCCCATTGATTATCATGATGTGGACTACCCACTATAAATAAATTCAATTAAATGAAATTATCCATTGCAACAAACTCCAACAGTGTGTTTTTTTACCATAAGAAAAATACATAAAGAGATTGGTTATAACTTATAGATTGTGTGTTGAATTCTTCTTGCCTCAATATTTCATAAAGAGGCTACGATGTAATAGTAATGGGACTCTCATAGGAGTGTGACCCACGTTCAAGTCTCCCACCGCAATAAAGTGGTTTCTAACTAAATCAGCCGCTTGGTGAGTTTGTGGTCTTACAATTAGGAGATGCATTCAAGGATGACCTGTGTTTATAAATCATGAAGATTCTCCAAGCATATTCCAAGCCACAATAAAGATGGCAAATAACCTCATCCACAACTTACCAAGCAAAAAATATGCCTTTTGTCTGCTATCTTCTACTTGATACAGAAAACAATATAAATTTTAAACTGAAATACTCAGGAGCCACTCCTCTTCATTCCACATTTATTTTTATGTTGGTCTTTTTTCTAAGCTAACACGCAAAGTTCAAGATTTGTAAAAACAGAAATACTGTAAATCATCCCAAGTCTGTAAAAACACATCCACAGCCAGGCTATAATACTTGCCCTAAAAGTAACAGGAATTTGCTCTAAATTCAGTTTCTCCACCAAAAGACAGGCTTTGAAACAGAAGCTCCGTGTTAATCTTCCATTTCAATACTAAATACAAATCCTTTCCATATTAAAATCATCTTAACAGCTCAACTGCTTGTAAAATTCAGAAAACAACATGAATAGCCGTAAAATCTAACACAGACATCAAAATCCTCAATACCCATTAAGATTAAAATTCCACCTCTTAAATACAAAAGCTGTGCATTAATATGAAAAACCATAAAATTAACATCAACACCAAAATCTTCAAAACCAAAACTAAAATTTCCAATATCACGAACAAAATCCTCAAAACCCACTAATGTTAAGATTTTACTTCTTAAACTCAAAAGCTTTCCATCAAAGCGGATACCCATAAAATCAAATACCAACGACAATATCTTCAAACCAAGTAAGACTAAAATTTCCTATACCACCAACAAAATCTTCAAACCCCATTAAGATTAAAATTTGACTTCTTAAACATAAGAGCTTTCCACTGACATGAATAACCATGCAATCAATAACAATAACATAATCTTCAATACCAATTAATTATATAATTCTCAGTAGCAGAAACAAAATCCTCAAAACCAATTAAGACTATAACTTATTTTCTAAATTGAAAATTGGGAACTAACCTTGGGATGTAGTGATGTGGGTGGAAGGCATTTGGTGCCAAGCACCATAGCCATATCCACAGCTTTCAATTAAACACCACAAAATCAATAAAACAGAGATTTCGGGACTCGTGTATTGAAATTTGTCTTCCTTTGTGCCTCGGTAAAATTGCTTAAAGAGATTACAGGACTCGAGTTGTTTTTCTTAGATTGTTTTTGAGAGATTTGAGGACTTTAGAGTTGAGAATTCAAGTTGGTGTGCTTCTTTTCTCGTTTAACTTTAAAGATTGGTACCTAATGAATAGGTGAAAACTAAACAGTGGGTGGATTTCAGGCTAGTAAAATGACATTAGTGCAGAAAATGACGTGGTAACTATAAAGGTCGAATTGATTCCGTCCGTGTTGCGCCACCCAATGTGTTTAATGGATTTCTTTGTGGATTTTCGAGCGGTACAAAGAATTATTCCTAGCTTTATTCGATTCTATATAGATATATATATAAATATAAATATAAATTTAACCATTGCACCAAAAAAATCAAATATTCAAGTAGGATAATGTTCTAAAAGGATAACATAGTGTTTTGTTAATTTGTTTTTCTATCCTAAAGCATTATTCTTAGTTTGGTGTTACATATGAATATAAAGCATGAACATATATTTAAGAATTTTTTTATTTTTTCTTAAATTAAGAATAGAAGTAAGGTTGAATATTAAAGAAAATGCTAGAAAAGGAGGAGGTTAAGAGATTTGGGGTTCGATGAAAGTTTTGAGAGTTGACAAAGTATAAAGGGAGAGATTGTGCTTTTAACTTTTTTGTGTATTTTTTCTCTAGATTATTTGTCAATTAGGACAAGATAGTGGATGGTAGTGTCTAATTAGATGCAACAGCATTTGTATGGTTGTAATATTATCTATTTTCTATGCTAGCTTCTCTTACATTTGTGGTAGTATGCTTTTTGTTTCTATAACTTCTATCTATAATGAAAAACTATAAATATGAGATAGGGTGGTATCATAGGTACTTTTACAGACTTGGTGTGCTAGGATGTGAAAGGGACTAACATCCACCTTGCGTCTTAGCTAAATCCCACAAAGATTTTGAATAATATTTTGTTGGATTCCTTGGGAGGTGCAAGATGTGGATCCTGAGTGAAGATAGGTGTGTAGTTATAGTAATGGAGTTACTATTGTGAAAATGGTTGAAGCTATTATTTTTGTTTGTCTGTGTGCTTCTTTATGCTCATATGTGTTTATTTTTATGTAATCCCTTGTACTTATTAAGCATAGTTATTGCTAGTGACCATTTGGGCACAAGATAGCTTCACATGTGAAGTGAGATGGAAAAGTAGGAGTTGAAATGGGAAAATTCATAGTCATAATATTGAGGACATGACCACACATGATAGACTCTAGGATATTGAAATGGTAGGAAATGGTAAAAGGAAAGGTGTTTGGGTGCAAAGAGACTATTGGGATACATGACGTAGGCTTAGGGATAATAAGTGTGTCAAACAATCAAAAGCATGTATGGACATGCTTAAGAAACATAGGCACTAGAAGTGAGTGTAAAATGAGAGGAAAAAGTGAAGTAGGAACTTGCTAGCTCTACATTATGCTCTTCCTTTTAGCATACATGTGAGCTACAATGCAAGAGTATGCTAAAGTAAAGTAGAACTTTTATTTTGTTATACCTGATTTGAAAAAGATATCAAAGAGGGGTGATCCCACTATAGTGTGTACCACTTTTTGGTCTAAGTGGGACACTAAAATCAATATTTTAAACGAAATTTTCACTTTTTATCATTTAGCAAGCATGCCATTAAGAATTTGAAGATAATGTAAACTAGTATTTTTTTAGATTTTGTGCGTAGATTCTAATTTTTAATTTTAAAAATATCTTATTTTAAGCATTTTTTAACAACTTATTTTTGTATACTTTATAATATTTTTAATGAGTGATATTATTCTATAATGCATAGCTCTTTTAGAAATAAGATAAATTCATAATCCTTTAAACCTAAATCATTAACATTGTTGTTTAAAGCATGCATATTTTTTATAATTTTTATTGCATGTTTTATTTATTATTAATATTTAATTCAGATTAAAAAATCTTAAAAAGATGGCACGTAGGTGCAAATTTCATAGGCCGGTGACCTAGGCAAAGCTTGTTGAGGATCAGGATTCATGGCAGTGTTTGTAAAATAGTCTACGGATGAGGGAGCGATAGGAGTCGAAAGAGATAGCATGAAGAGAGG
>VDFB02323268.1:0-62500 GCA_007258455.2 Sequoia sempervirens | reverse complement strand
AAGGGAGTCCCATCTACTCTTCATCGTGAGATGAAGTATTAATATAATAACAATATATACACAATTAAAGTAGATGAACAAAGTTATAATTCACAAGTTCAACATGATCATAACACTTCCAACTCTCTTAATACTTTGATTCCAACTCCAAAAGTAGAACTTATACAAGTTGATGGTAATCCTAATTGTCTTTCACCTACAACAAAAATCTTAGATGATGATTGGGGTCGTTAGATTTTACACCTTATTTCAATAGGGAGTTTAAAATCTTGCCCTCAAAGTCCAAAGAGTCCAATACAAATGATTCATCTTCAAACACATGTTTTAGGGCCGATTGGCGTGCATTGGATTTTACACCCTCCTTTATGGGAGAGTACAAAATCCCACAATCTAAACAAAAATAGTATTGTGTTTCATTTTCTCAACCTAGTTTCAAATCAACATCACCCCATGGTGGTGATGGGGACTCTTCAATTCCTGCCCCTCATGAGAGGGAGGTGTGTAACTTTAAAAAACTTAACAAGGATTTACGTGCTCATGAAGAATCCAATCCTTCTCAAAAGCATAAAATATCTTCATCTGAATTGGAAGTGTGTTATGGTCTTGGATACAAAATTCTTTCTAAATATAGATGTAATGAAAACAAGAAATGTAAAATGATAGGGATCAAGAGAAGTCTATACCGTACTTTTCCAAGTAGGATCTAGGTTTCCAACATTCCTCTCCATCTTCATCCAATGTTGTATCATCTACTATGTGTATGGCATCTTGTGACAAGAAAGTAAGTTTTCCTTCACAAGAGAAAGAAATGTCCCCTTCTATTGATCAAAAGAATATCTTGTTGAGGCTTCTCAAATACCGCATGATTACTCTTCCTCCAAGAACACGAAGGAAATTCTACAATAAAATCTCATTTTGTGCATATCATCGAGTTCATGGTCATTCTACCAATGAATTTTAGGCCTTGAGTAATAAAATACAACTTAAATATTGTGGTGCTCTTCCATGTGTTGACGCACCTAGTTCCTCTAATCAATAAAGATCTTCATCCTATTATGTTGCTCATCACTATGCAATATTTGTAGCTTTATGTGTTGTGCTTGTTATCATTCATGGTGGTACAATCTTAAGGGCAACCATATTTTTCATGGAAACAACATGATAGTCCTTGGTGTGGTTTTCCTTGTGTCTACGCTTGGGGGGCAAGGATAACTAGTTTTGGGAGACGTGAATTATTTTCAAGGATCGCCTCTTCCTCTCTTTCTCCTTAAAATACCAACATAGCACGTATGTTGACGTTTTAACGAGGGGGAATATATTACCCTTATCCATTTCATCTTGTTATATTTAACCTACTAACATACCTCCTTTGGCGGTGGTGTTGTTTCTAATGCCCATTGAGGCATGGTTATTAATTCATCTCTTACGACATTAAATGTTGTGCACCCCTTGAAGTGAGTTTTATTCATCCCCCAAGACGTTAAACCTTGTGCACCCCTTGAGGTGAGTTTTTGTTTGTCCCCTAAGTATAACGTCTCATTTTCGCTACATGGAGAAAAATATAATATTATTTTAATTATTTAATATTTCCCTCCAAATGTAAATTCAAAAGGAAATGTTATTAATTAAATAATAATATATTTATGTGACTTATTAAAATGCAAACTAAAAATTAAGTCACATTGAAATTAAGAAAAGAAAAGAAATTGAAGAGTCGGGTAGACAGAGAACCAAGAGTCAAGGCAAAGATTATAAAAGAATTTTGGTGGAGCGAATTGTGAAGGTTGGATTTGGTTTTTGGAAACAGGTTTCTTGTTGGAGAATGTAGTTCTCAGCCTTTCTGAAGTGGAGTAACCTCTGAAAGAGGATTGGCTTCGGCAGTAAAAGATCTTCCTAGGCTGATAGCTGGAGAAGACACTCAATTTTCTCACCTGGTTTAAATCGTTAAGAAATTTGTTGAAATTTGCAAATATTTGAAAGAAACAATTTTTAGAATTTTAGTTTGGTGTCAAATTTCAAGATTGCAAGATTATTTATGAGAATCGCTAGAGAATTGCATTATTGAATAAAATTTTTGATATTTTTCAGGCAAGTGCCAAGGTATATGTAGGATAACTATGGAGTCCAATTCTGATCATACGTATTTCAATTGTTTTGTTTTATGAATAAATAAGTTGATGTCATATTTGTATACATTTTAGAAAGTAAATTGTATAATCTCCCATTCTTTGCAACTCTAGTTTGTACATTTCTATGGAAGTCGTATTCTTTCTTGGAGCCAAAGAGAAAAAATAGAGCAATTTGTTTGGTGATTTTAAATAATAACCAGCTGGTGGGAAGAAGGTGTCATCTGCCATAATCTTGGCTGAATGCTCTCCTCATTGAATTTTGCTTCTATAAAAAGGGATTATCATTGAATATCAAATGCACTTAGTAGGAATGATGGAGAGTTGAGGATGTGTCGTAGTTTTTAAAGGAGCCACTCTCTTTCTTTATCCGCCATGTCTATTAAGTTAAATGGGAATAAATATATGGATTATTGAAATCGTCAAGCTTATTAAAGTAAGACGAAATGGAAAAGTTATAAGAAAGAAACAGGTAGAAATAAGAACCGTATATGTATGATTGGCAGGAATATAGGGGAAACCAAGATGGACGTTCAATTTGAGTTGTCGAGTCTCTGAAGTTTACCGTGTGAAGTAGGAATTCGATATTGCCAATATTATTTGGAGTGTTAATTATATGGCGCCAATATTGTATTCCTAGCCTCAAAGCCCGATGAAGAAGTCATTTTCAATAAATCATTTGGTTGTCGATAAAATATTGAGTGACTTTGCTTGAGAGAAAATTAAGACTTGTAACGCCAATAACATGGGAATTTCATGAGCTTCCAGAAGATAATTCTTATCATTTTGAAAGAGCCATTGTTTATCATTCTTATCAGGAATCTCTATCTTCAGTCGCAACTATTCTGAGTTTCTATGACGAAGAACATGGAAAAGAAACTTAATATAAGTGTGTGATGAAGCCGTAGTAGTTGAAACATCGAGTTTAAGAAGGCATTTTAAAATATAAAGGAACAGTGGCTTAATCAATAGTCGGGAGTTGCTTGGACGAAAAACACACCTTGGGAAATAATATTATGGAATGATTATTGCCACATTGGAGTCCTAGCTAAGTGACGGGTTGAGCAAAGAGTCTTCATTTAATTCTATGTTTGTTGCAGTGCAAATACTGGATTTAATAAAGACAAAGTCTTTAGCGTTCCGGGGTGTTTATTATGTCTATCACCTTCCTTCATGAATACGTGGCACTAAATTGATAAAGAAGATGACAAAGAGCTACTGAATAGAAGATGGTAGTAGTTGTGTGTTCAAAGGAATTCGATATATTTATTGAATCTGCCGAAATTAAATCAGAGTTGTGAATTTTGATGTTATCGGGCCAACTAAGAGACAAGAAGTGAAGAAAAGGCAATCATATACACCTCTAAGGCATCATTCAATTGGTACTCTTGTGAACATTAGTGGAGCTTGGTTACCTAATGTATCAAGCAATCTTTTGTTGGAGAGGACCTTGGCAATCTTCAAGAGCTCGTGCTGTGTGGAATTGCTAAAGGGAGATTTGAAACCGCAAGGAGATTATCACCTTTGGATCATAGGTCAGCATTATAAGTTTATAGCTATTTGACAAGGAAACTAAATTGCCTATGTATACTTCCAAGAGAGTAAGATTATTAATAATAGAGTGATTGTGACTGAATTTATGTAAAATTCAAGCACGATGAAAGTTATTTATATTGGATATAAAATGACAATTTCATGTTGAGTTTGGTAAATGAAAATACAAAGTTATATTAAGTATTTTTCTTATCCATTAAGCAAACTTTAAACAAACTCAATTCAGCTTATCATCAAGTGTTTGATGAAATGCCTGAATCAGACCATTGGTGAAATCGAAAAAAATTATATACAAATAGGGTAGCATATTACATTGGTATCAAAGCTCAGCTCTACCTGCCATCTTGTGGAATCTAAAATTAAATTTTAGTTAAGTTCATTGGTGCTTAGCATTTAATCACAACTCAATTTTTTTTGCAGCATTTTGGGAATTTTCGAGTTGAGTTTCAGATTGAAGCATGTCTTCAGAGGAGGAAAAGAGTTTGGCAAGGACACTTTATATTGCAAGAGAGAGGCTTGGTAAATAATTTCAGTCAAGGGAAGATGAAGTGAACATACTCCAGTTGTTGGAACAATGCTTGATCTAGGTGAAGCAATCACCTTCTAAGATAATACAGTTGGCATTAACACCTACAATGACCTCTTTGAATTAGCCCTATTGGCTGAGGCATCCTGGTAAAGAAACCAAGCTGTTGGTTACTTCTTGCTTCATTGAAGTGATGATAATTGTGGTACCCCAGGTGCCCTATGAAGGTGGTACTATGAAGAAAATACTACACATGATCGTAGAAAGTTTTCAGGGTCTTGATGAAACTGGTAGCAATCTGTATTTCAGAACAGCTGCTATATCGAATATGTTTTCAGAAATCAATGCAAGTATATTGCTCATAGATTGGGATATGCAAGATCAAATATATGATTTGTTTCATTACCTCTTCCATTCAACTTGGAGTGAACAAGAGGAGGATGTAGTTGCAGCCATAAGGGATATTCTAGTTGTAACTATCAAAGAGGTTGATGACATTCCTCAACCTGTCCTATCCCTTTTACTGGATGCTCATGAATAGGAAGGAAAGATTTCTTCACCTATTGATAAGTTGATCAAATATTTGTTCAATCAGTGTGAGGGAAAACTGAAGCCTTACTTGAAGAAGGAAGTGCAGATAAATGAGGAGATACCTTTCAACATGCATTTGTCTATGCATAGTATGGATGAGTGCAATGAGGCATCAACAATTCTAGATACATTTGAGGAAGTCACAAGTGCAAAACCAGTGGAGATTATTAATATGTCTATTGGTGATAAACTCCAATCAGCTAATGATTTTCTCTTTCATTTCAACAATTCAGGTGGATTTTGGTTTGAATTCCAAACCGAACATATGAGAGAAGAAGCTGAAAATTCTTTCATTACTAATGTTGATTTGATTTATTCTCAAGAGTCATGCATTGAGGAAGACACTAGAGAAGTTGGTTCTAGTGGTCACAAATCTGATTTCTCTTTGTTTGAAACTAATTTGAAGCAAAGAGCTAGTGACCTTGAGCATACCATTATTGAGATGAGGAGAGAAGCACAACAAATTTGTGACAGTATTGGGAGCACAATTGAGAAGAATTATAATTTCATTTCACCTCATAGCAACACTTCGCCAATGTTCACCTCTAGGTCATGATTGGAGCAATCAACATTTATTATCTGTTGAAAAGGAAGTTCAGGCTTTGTCTAAACTTGATGACACACATAGGTATGTGGAAATTTTGATTTATAATGTGACAAGGAATCTAGATGTGTGTAACATCTCCCTTGTTGATTTGAAATCAATTAAGAATGTTTTGGAGTAAATCATAGTAGATTTTTTGCATGTAGTTCATGATAGAGACAAGGCTACTAAAGCTATTTATGAGGCTTTGGAATTGAACAAGCAAAAAAAGGTTGAATTGTTTGTTGTTCAAAAGTCTTTAAGAGAAGTTGAAAATTAGTTTGTTGCTGCTCATTTTTCAAGGAACGAGAAAACAAAGAAAGAGTTGAAGAGATTCAAGAGGTCATTGAAGAACTTGATTACATAAAAGAAACTTATGACTTGGATCATTGTCCTGAAAGAACAGAGAATTCAAATTTTCATCAGCATGATTTTCAAATTTTTTTATAATCCTTTGTTTGAAGTTGGTGCAAATGTGTTCTATGAAAATTTATTTTTTGAGTTGGATGAAGGAATTCCTTTAGATGCTAGTGATGAAGGATGGGATTTTGATATTTCTAGCAATGGAATACTGATGCAAGATCTGAATTATGATAATGTTACTATTGTCCATTTCCCATTCACTCTACGTGAAATGGAAAATCAAGGTATGCAAATAAATGAGGGTCTCATTCCTGACCAACAACAGAGAATTTATTGGGTAAGTCAGTTGGATAGAGTTGATTGGCAATTAGATGGTGAGTTTTTTTATCATTGTGTGATAGGTCAAATGTGAGCATTAGAAAAAGAGCAGCAAGTAAAAGAGTGCAAATAAACACCAAAACAACCTACACCTCAAGATTAGCCTAAGTTGGAAACAACACAAAGCAAAAGCAACGAAATGGAACTCTATACCTTACGTCGAATCGATCCTTTGGTTGGCCCTTCGATCTTTGATGTGTATGCTCCTTGGATGGCAAGTAGATGCAAGCTAAGTGGTGTTGTGAGGATGAGTGTAAGTGGATGAAAGCATGAAAATGACTAAGTATAAGTTGAGAAACAAAATTGCAATAGTTTGGCTAGCAAAATGATCCCCCCAAAATGAGAGAAAAGAGGGGGTATTTATAGGAATTTTGAGAATTCCTAAGGGAAATGGATGGACAAGATTGAGCCACCAAATATCAAGATGTAGGGCTAAGGTGAGTTGAGAACTCACAAGCCCTCACAACTTGACATGTGGCATATGATATAGCCCTAAAAGGTGAGGTGGACATGAGGTGGAAGGATAGGACATGACATGGAGGGGGGTACAAAGTACCTTGGGATTGGACAAGATCTCCTCATAAAGGAGGTACTTGTCCCGTGTGGGTGAGAGGACATGTGAGGAATTAAAAATTCCTCAAATATTCTCATGGGGAAGACGGAAGGAATTTAAAATTCCTTAAATGCATTGGGGGATTAAAAGGTGAATTAAAAATTCACACGGGGAAGGGAGATGCCTTGTCCAAAAGGAGAAAGCCTTTAATAGGGTTGACTAAGGACACATGTCATAAAGGACATGGGGAAGAGAAAAGGAATTTAATATTCCTTGGAAGGATAAAAGGAATTAAAAATTCCTTGAGAGGTTGATTAGGCTAGTTAGTGAAGGATTAGAGGATGGTTAGGTGGCTAAGAGAGATTAGATGCCAACTTGCAAAAGTTGGAGGATGTGACACATCCTAATGATGAGATTAAAAGATGGATTAAGATAAGATAAAAAAGATGGAGGATGTGACATGAAGGGAATATTTATTTAATTCAATTGATGGAAGGAGGATTAAAGAGATAAGGTATTATTGATTAAATACCTTAGGGATTTGGCAGAATTAAAGGCATTAATTAAATAATAGCAGTATTACTTAATTAACGAAAATAAGACAAAAGGGGATGAATTTGGATAAATTAAGTGTCCAAATTTAGACATCTACACATTGTTACGGTTGTTTGTGAGGATTCTCTCAAATTATATTCATGCATGATCAATGTTTCCAAACTCAGTTGATTTCAAATTTGAGTTCGTTGATGAAGTGAATTTTCTTGAGTTGTTTTGGAAATTCTTGTTCCATGGTATTAGTTTTAGTATTTTCATGGATTTCAAATTTGATGAGCACTTCTTGGAGTTTCAGGAAGAATTGACATAGTTTAGGCATGCAAATCATATGATTTTAATCAGAGTAGCACAATGTTTGTGTGGTGGTTTTTTCTTGCAACTTTCTTGGAATCCTAGAATCATGTGGGATTCAATGAATGTTGAAGAAGAGTTTATTTATTTCATTCAATTGATTTTTAGAATGTCTGATATGAACAATATGGTAATAATAATATAAGGAACTATTTTCAGGAGAGATTCTTGGCAACCTCCAATATTGATTTGGGATCGTGGTATTCAGTTTGGTTTGTAGATGCGGATTGCTTGAGGATAAGCAATCTTCGAGACAAGAGGAATTGTAATGTCCTGTTTTCACTACATGGAGAAAAATATAATAATATTTTAATTATTTAATATTTCCCTCCAAATGTAAATTCAAAAGGAAATGATATTAATTAAATAATATTATATTTATGTGACTATTAAAATGAAAATTGAAAATTAAGAAAAGAAAAGAAATTGAAGAGTCAGGCAAACAGAGAGCCAAGAGTCAAGGCAAAGATTATGAAATAATTTTGGTGGAGCAAATTGTGAAGGTTGGATTTAGTTTTTGGAAATAAGTTTCTTATTGGAGAATGTAGTTCTTAGCCTTTCTGAGGTGGGGTAACCTCCGAAAGAGGATTGGCTTCAAAAGTGAAAGATCTTCCCAGGCTAATAGCTAGAGAAGACACTCCGTTTTCTCGCCTGGTTTAAATTGTTAAGAAATTTGTTGAAATTTTCAAATCTTTGAAAGAAACAATCTTCAAAATTTTCAGTTTGGCATCAAATTTCAGGATTGCGGGATTATATTTTAGAATCACTAGAGAGTTGCAATATCATTATTGTATTTGATTACAATTCTGACAAATGTTTGGTGACATATCGACAAAATATTGTCGACTTATCGACGCAACACTAATTTAAATTTTGTCGTTGGGTTTTCATCACTTTAACAACCAATTTTTATATGTCGAAACCACAACCCAACATCGTCGGTCAGCGCCACATAAAATTTTGGCGGTGTCCGTTGCAAAATCAACACAACTTCGTCCATCTATTGACGCAAAAAATACAAAATGTTACAAAACGCCCATTTGAAATCGTAAAAAAAACACCAAACGTTCATCCATTTTTTGACAAGGTGGTGCAAACCATCGTTGCCATTACGAAAAAAACTACGTCACATGTACAACAACCTCGTAGCAAATTTTTGTGGTTCGTCGGGCTATGTTCATCGAAATTGCGATGAAACCCTACAAAAATTTTTTTAAATATTCATTCAAACATCTTCCCTCCCTAACACGGTTATATGTATGGGTTTTGTTTTTTGCATGAATAATTTGGCCAATGTATCTTTCGGTATAAGTCACTCTGACAAATATTTATCTTTCCTTGTGTCCTTTATTGATGTAGCTTATCTGATGTAATCCTACCAAAGAGACTTCGTTCTATCGGGCCCAAAGTTATTCATTACTTCCGATGGTGATACTCCCACTGATGAATTCCATTGGTACAACTTTCACTGATGGTGCCTTATTTTATCCACTATGTTAGCGTAACTTGAGATATGTTCTCCTAACTAAATGTTATCAGTGTAAGATGTGTCGTCAGGCGGTCCATTTTTTGTTGTTCTGATATCAATGTGTTCCTCCGATGAAATATATCGGTGTACCTCATGCTGAAATCCAAAGTGAGTCTATATTTTACTTTCTTGAATAACCCATTGGTAGAACAAAAAGAATGTGTTCCCGATACAAGCCTTTTATCTTCATCGAAGTAGTATATGAGATTGGAATTGTCACTTTTTAGGCTTTCGATGGCCAATGAGTATTTTGTCGGGGAAACTTTCATGAATTATGTCGATATGCATTTCCTATGGTGCTACATTCTCTATTTGTTCCTTTTTAATCAAAATATACAACCCAATTTATTCTATCAATTGGTATGAATGCAATGTACCTATGTCGATATTGTACAATGTGCTTCCTCATTCACATAGGCCATTCCTACAATGTTTTTATCGGTGAAGCTTGCTAGTTGTTATGCCGATATATTGTATCGTGCCAATATAAACATAAAACATGATCGAGGTGACATAAATACTACTTGGTCGATATGTTATATCTCTTCAATTTGAAATTTGTGAACAATGGGTCTTGGATACATATAGTGAGTAAATAGCTTATAAGAACAATGGTAGAAGACCCAACAATGAAGACTTGGGCAAAAATTGTCATAGAAATTGTTGGATACATCTCACATGACCTACAATAATGCAAGTCCCAAATCATATGGGCATTGTGTTGAAAACCCACACATGGAAACTAGGGACCCAAATTTGTGTCTTAAGGTTGTGGAATCCCTGCAAAAACCCTCATTAACCAATCAAAAAGTAAACAATTGTCTACTAATTTGAAAGGATTAATCACAAAATTGATTTTAATAGTTGAGATAGGTGTGAATGAAAAAATGGAAGACTTATGGTAAAATTTAAAATATGTGAAGATCTCCTTGGGAAAAAATCTAATATTCACCTTCTTCTCTCATAGTGGAATAAAGTAAAATATGTTCTTAACATTTTATAGGAAAAAGTTAGTGTAAAGACAACATACAAGTATGTTGATGCCATCATTGAACTGCACACCAAGCTCACGAATCAAAATAAGTATTGTTCCCACAACGTATGAAGCCCACCTGATTACAATTGAGTTCAAATAGAAATTAAATCCACAACTAATGATTTCCAAATAGTACATTCTATTTTTGGTCAATTGTGTGTGTGAGAGAGCGAGAAAGTGAGTGTGTGTGTGTGAGAGAGAGAGAGAGAGAAAGAAGGTCACTTTTGTGATGGATCTCTAGCAAAATATGTGTGTGCTTTCTCATATGATACCTGGGTGAATAAAAATAACAGTTAAACCCAAACCAAAAAATAAACTAGCAACATATAATACATTACTATATTAATTCTATCCAATGAAATTATTTTATCATCAGTGCATGAAGCACATGACAGGCGATTACTAGGAGCAATCCATCCACTCATTTATTCCATTAGTCACTAAATAAGAGAAGCATCTATAAAATTGCTACCTAGATTGAAAGGTGCCCCTCGTATGGATCAAATGGCATGTAAGCAACTAGAGATGATTATTGGGAGCAACTACAGAATCAATAACCTACCAAACAATGGCATGGCATCATCACTAACTAATCATCACATAGTGAATTATGGATGATTTTAGCATTAACCACAAAATTACAATATCTGTATGTTTAATGATTTAATACCAGCTGTGTTACAAGGCTCTTTCCTAGACCCCTCATACCTAGACCTAGTTCAAACCACGTACCAGTCTCAAGCCAATTCTTGTGCTGAAATGGTTGGGCTCTTCTCTTTTTTTTTGCCCTACATGAGTACATCCCAAGTTTGTCTAATCCAAACTCATATATCCCCAGACGCGGGATCCATCCATGGATAGCTTCCCCTACAAAAGTTGTCATCCAGGGTAACATATGAGATGTGTTAAAAAGTAAAATAAATACAAAGGGTAACATATTAAAGCAAAGAGAACTAATGAAAATCGCATAAGCTTAAAAGTGTAGCATAATGAAATATTGAAAAGTGCATTACCTTATTGAGCTTCTCTTTGTTTCGAGAATAGTTTAATATTCTCTACTTAATAGGGCCAACCACGTGATGGTGGAAGCTCATTTGGTCCCTCCCCCCCCTCACATCACTCTCAATTCCCCATACTCGATCGTATAGCATTAATCATTCATTCATCCATTAATAACATATAGCATTCATTCATTAACATATAACATTCATTCATTAACATATAACATTCATTCTTTCAGTTTTTACATATTATCAAAAATATGGTTATCAAAAATATCAATTTTTAACCTTCATTAACATATTATCAAAAATATGGTTGTCATAATATGATTACAATCACTTTTTTTTGTTTCTTTTTTGTAGCTAAAAAAAGAAGTGGAGTATCATTTTCTAAATCACATGTCCCCCCTTCAATTATTTTCCCCTCTGCTTGTGATCCTAATGTATGCCTAGTTGTGTACTCACGACATGGAGGGCGCTGCAAGGGGGGGTATGTTGCAATAACAAAGAAATGTTAAATTGATATGTTTTATTATTATTGTTACAAGTATTTCATTAATTAAAAGAACATTAGAGTGGTGCTCTTTACCTGATGAGGCCACATCATGTTCCTGATCTTGTCTTATAGCCTCATGCTCAACATGTTGAACACCCTTTAAATCCTCTTAAGTTGAAACACAAAAGGTTACATTAATTAATACACCAATTACAATTAAATATGTTTAAAAGAACATTAGAGTGGTCCTCTTTACCTGATGGGGCCACATCATGTTCCTGATCTTGTCTAGCCTGATCATGCTCAACATGTTGATCACACTCTACATTCTTTAAAGTTGAAACACGAAAAGTTACATTAATTAATACACCAATTGCAATTAAAAATGTTTAATTGTATTAATCCATATTGCGTTTTGTATAGCACATGAATATATCAAGTACTGGGATGCACACCATGACCTTCATCCACAGGTTGTGCTCCACCCTCACCAGATTGAATTCCAATGTCATGTGCAGTATTATCATTACTTGCCTGTTTAAAACAAACAGACACATAATTACTTTATGGTGGAAATTAATATTGAATAGATTGCACAAGTATTCAATTTTAAATAAACATCATTGAGTTTATTTACCTGCGTGTCAGATGCAGTGGAAGCTTATGTTTTCCCAGTCAAGAGTCTTAGGTGTTCAGCCATGGCTCCATAGCCTTGCCGGAAGGCAATCTTTAGGTCCTCTTCTGTGGGCACTCTGTTGAATACAGAGCCCTGCATTTTTGCATAAGATCATGAATTTTGCTTCTATGGTGTGATAAAACCAAAATTGTTTGCAATTTATTATTTGGATGCAATATTTAATTTATTGATACTTACAATTCGTGCAACTAATTTCATATAACCACCAGAGCCAAGTTTGTGTTGCCTGTGTTTTTCTAGTCTTGCCTTTATTGCCTTTGATGTGTCAGAAAACCTATGAAAAGTTTGAAATGCGTTAGATTATGTAAAAATAAAGAGTAATCAGTATATAATTACATTTTTGATAGTATCACATACCTTCCTTGGCCCGGTGGTGTTTTTTTCTTTTTAGCCTTCTCATTTCCATCTGACACCAGGGCATTCCACTCCCTCTCTAAAATCATGGGGGGATGCTCGTACTTTTTGTTCTTCTCTAAATGTGACCTATATTGGTCCCTCACATAATTTAGATAGGTACCAGCTTTCTTAAGGAACTTGGTTTGGTTGAATGTGTTATTACCGAACAACACAACTAAACGGTTAATGAGCTCATCTTTTAAATCTTGATTTTGGGCATTTCACCGTGTACGTATGGTGGGCCCGAAGATCTCCAATGTAATATGATTTAGATGTTTATAAAAAATATCATTTCCTACAAAATGATCATGGGATCATTAGTCTAGAAAGAGTGATCAATAAGTAAATTTCAATTGGATTATATATAATAATAATTAAAACATTTTAAAGTACTTGGGACCTTCTCTATCTTTATGGGAATGAAATCCTTGGTCACCACAAATGTGAACGACAATGTTCTTGTACTAGTAATACAAGAAGATCCAGGAAATGTTGCTAAAACATCACCAATACTAGTGGCCTCTGCATCCCTAGGTACATGTCCTGACACATGTTCTAGTATGTGTTCGTTGTCAAAGGGTGCACTACCCGATGCCTACATGCTATGTGTTGCTGACATTTCAGTCGATAATATAGGAACGGATGATGGGGTCGGATGATGTGATGTATGCACAAGAAGATCAAGATCGCCACTTGTACCAACCCCTACTCCTTGGGCAACACCTGCAGTACCCTGATCATGGCCAACAACATCATGAGGACGCAAAAAATCCTGTAAAAACAACACATATTTTAGTACATGACATTAAAGAGTACAAAATATAAAACCATGAATGAACTTATGTTATAATTAAAGATCTCATGACAACTTACTTGCAAATTTCGTGCTCTCTTAGTCAATATTTTAACCCTTTCTCTTATCTCATTATTTGAGGCACTATGAATAACAACTAAAGGATTTCTTCATTGCATTTTTTTTGGGTCTTCCTTATCATATCCAGAGGGTTTGCGGAATATGCGATGTCATCATCACATAATAGTGACTGCACCTCCCTATGGATGCCCTCCTCTACTGCTGGTGCCTTTTCCCGATCATCCAATTGCGACAAGAATATTAAAAACATTAACGAAATTAACCCAATAAACTTATGAAAAAAACATAATAATAAAACATTTTCCTTGTATCTAATTTGTACAATTATAATGAGATAACCCTGTCGGGTAGAAGCGCCTGAAGATGCATTGCAATGTGCTATAGGCTGGAGCCTTCCCCCTACAATCAATGTCTCGCTGTGACAAAAATTAAATATAAAAAAACATTACCGAAATGAAACTAATAGACTTACGAAAAAAAAAACATAATAATAAAATAGTATATTGGAGTCATTAATTGGAGGTTGGGTAAAATGGTATATACTACGTACCACCCCCATAATAACTGTGTTTGTGTCTATGTGATTCAAATTGTAATCGATTAGCAACTCTTCCCCTACAGTTATTGATTTTATCGCACATACAAATACACGGTTTCCTTCGCGCACCTCGAATATGCAATTGGGTTGCTTATTTGTTGACCCAGGTCATGTACTGTTTATAAACCCTGCAATATTCCCTGATGCTTTTGGCCTTCTATCAATGTACATAGCCACACCTTTATTTTGATCCTTATCTCTTAGTTGTATATAATTTGCTGACAGTGCATACCTACGCATACTTCATGTATATCGAACCAACTGCATCCAATCTTTGTAACTGTAACAGGGTCTGACATACTCCATCAATTCAGTAACTTTGTCGTAATAGACCTTTATGTCGTCAATGCAAAATAGGCCCAAACCATGTAATCATGATGGTCTTATGCAATATATCCTCTCGTTGACACAAAAATCAGTGTTTATTGGAGGAAGTTCCTTGGGTACCCATTGTTTCTGTAGATGTTTGTACCTCAAAGTAACCTCAATGTCACCTATGCTCTCATCATCATAAGAACATGACCCCCCTTTAGCAACAAAAAATTCCATGTGTTTACGGAATTTTCTTCTAATCTTTTGACCTCTAGTTGATCTCCCTCTTTTAGACCTACTACATGTCTCGCTTTCCTATTCTCTTCTTGAATTTCCCTTGCTCGAGGAAGACAAATCTAACAAATACCTATTTGGCAGTACCTGCACTCATAAGGATATTGGATGAAGTTCTTTCATGGTGATGTGATCCCAAGGTATGGGGTTGGAGGATTAAAAACCAAGGTTGTCACTACTAGTCAAATGCATGTGGAGGTAACAATAATGTGAATGTATCAATTAACCTTGTAAGGGTTTGATGATCAGAGATCACTTGGTAAGCATGGGAATGGTTTCTAGGGTCACCAACCTTGTGTTTCGAAGCCTTGGGTTTTGGGAACATCTAGAGGAGTCGTTGTCTTGTTTCTTGGAGGTTGATTGGGTTAGTTGGTGGAAGGTTGCTATTACTTTTTGTACCTATCTATGAAATTTTTTGGACCACCTTCCTTGAAGACAATAGTCCCTCTGAGGTAGTACTGGTGTCTGGTTAGTTAGTCTATGAAAGTTTTTGGACCACCTTTGATGTGAAATAGCCCCTTGTGCACCAATTTGCATTTATGGTTCTGTTTGGCAGTCGAGTAATTTGGCTTGGGGATTTGAATTATCGCCTCTCACTTCGCTATGTTGAAACTAAAAGACTAGTGGAAAAGAGTGATTGGGAGTTTTTGTTGGAGAAAGATCAAGTATGTACAGAATCTTCAGGTTATTTATTATATTGAAGTAGTTGGTTTCTACTAGAGTCTGACTGAAACATAAAAATTGATTTTTCTTTATAACTGAATCAAATTTGGGATGTTCCATGGTAGCTTTGCATTCAAAAGAAAGCAGGGTGTATATTCACAAGATGGAATGAAGGGAAAATATATTTCCCTCCAACTTACAAGTATTGTAGAAACTTGGACCACTATGCAGGAGATAATTTTAGATCAAGATAAAAGAGACGCACACCAGCTTGGTAAGTGTAAAATAATGTACTTAGTGTCTTTTTTCTATAACATAACCGAGAGTAGAAGTTATATGGAAATGGGTAAAGTGGACAAAATAATGAGTTTGATAGACTTTAGGTGTTTAGATAGAGTTTAGGCTCTTGAATCTTAAAGAATTGGACTGTGTTTTCTTCAATCTTAATTGTAGTCCCCACTTTGAAGGAGAGTTGGAATTCTCCATAGTTACCTTGCATGCTTTCTCATTTGTGGGTTTTCATTTAAAGAGAATATTTACACAACTAGTGTTTGTGTATTTTCAAGTTTTAGAGTTTTTACACTCTTCCACTAGACTAAAAATCATAAGGAGCTCATTCTCTTGATATAATCTCCTAGAGGAGGAGGATATGAGAAAAAAACCTCAATGCTCTTTTACACTGCTAAAGTTATAGCTTATAAAGGCTTTTTGGTCTGCAAATTATTGAATCTCATAAATAATGTTTTCCCTGCATTCCTTGCTTCTGTGTTACATATGAGATGTTAACATATAGCTCAAGCAATCTGTCTCCTCCATGGACCTTGAAGAATACAAGCAATTGAATCTAAAATGACACAATGAAAGTTATTTTAAAGAGACATTCAGATATTAGTTTCTAGAAAGCTTAAGGAGCATTATGTGTCAGGAAAATTAATTCCCTTGGCTATTTAAATGTTGCAATGAATGTTCTATAACTTGTAGAATGACTGCTTGCTTTGTGCTCAATGGTTTATAATCAAATGCGGTAAAGTTATCAAAGGTTAAACTTTGAGAAGCTTCCAAATGATGAAACATAATGGTTGCTTTACGGTAATTTTTTTTTCTTGGGGTGTTAGTTGCTTTTGGTTTGGACATACTTTATATATGAAAATGTATTATTGTTCATATATTTTTTTCATTTCAGTTCAAATGTTTATTTAAACTGTAAGCAATAGACCCTTATGCAAATCAGACCTAATTAGGCCTAAATCTATCCGAGACAACAATATTTGAAGCTTGTGTTGTAAAAGTTTTGATACTCATTTTGAATATGTTTTATATTTGCAAGGAGGGAATTGAAAAGTGTGGTTAGACTTGTGTAATAGTGCTTAGATTGTGAATGAAGCCTTGACAAATAAATTGGAAGACCTACAAGCATTGCAAACAGGGTATGAAGGAACCAGTGACAGTAAGAACTTTAAGGGATTTTGATGATTAAGTGTGAGTTTTTGGTTGTTTTGGTTAAGAGATTACCAAGGTATAATTTGATCTCATTTGATATAAGGTTTGGTGTAAGCATGAAGTTAAAAAGTCCATTGCTTTGACTGATCTGTCTAATAATAGCCCTATTTTGGAGACTAAAATGAAAGTACAATATATGATTTTGTTAAATTATCAAGAATAAAGGATGGGAGATGGTTTACATTTGTTTGAAGTGAAATGGAATGGAAATTGTGTGGTCTATATTAGCCTAAATACTATTTTGGGTCAGATTACTTTATGTTGAGTTGAAATTGTGAAATTTAGGAGTCATAAAGAGAGTTAATGGTAAAATGAAAGGGCAGATTGGGTAATTGTTTGTTTTGATCAAGATGAAGTTGACTAAGGTGTTTGAAGTTTTGGTAATGGTTTGGAACTCTAAAGCAAAAGTTGAGTGTTTGTGTTGAGTTTTGTGAAGGGAAATATAGTTGAATAAGTGTGTCAAAAGAAGGAAAGTTCAAGATTGTTTGTGACTTGTCAAATGAGATTGTGTGAGTTTGTTTCCTTCCTCTAACTCTGCATCATGTACTTCTATACGCTCTCTTATGGACAGGCACTAGGCATTTTTCATTGCACTCACGAACCATGTATTATTTTTAGTCCCTTTGATCATTTGTGGACCTCAATATGTAAATTTATTTCATCGAAGTTTAGAAATTTGAACCCTAGTGAACTTTGTGTGCTATTATGTGACGGGAATTCCTTTCAATTTTATAGTAGAAAAAATATGCTAAGACGGATACAAAAACTACAGTTCACAAGCCAAAAATGGCCACCCAACTAATTGCACATCTCAAAGCTTGGTTGTTCAAACTAACCAGACATCAGTACTAGGTAGTACTTGGGTTTGTCAATGGGACAATGGCTCGAATTGACCAAAATATAGCATGCAACACCTCGATTGGAACAAACAGAGTCTAAATCACTTTACTTGCAACAAGATTTCTAAATGTGGGGGAAAAATCACTTACAATCATTGTCCCTTGGTCAATTCTCCCTTTCTGAGTGCCCTCACCTCTCACTCTGGCTTTCCTCCTGCCAAATGGTTCCTAGTCTTCCTCCTCGATTCAATGGCTTTGCAACACTCATCCAGTGAAGTCTCGCAACTCTCCACTCAGGGGCTAGATGCAGTGGTTCTCGATGCAACTCTCTAGTTAGGGTCTCGATGCAATATGCTATGTCATGCTCCTGCATGCGCGAGGCCAAAATTCAAAATATATTTTTTATATATATGCTATGTCAACGTATAGTTTATATACAAAATATATATGCTATGTCAACATATAGTTTATTTTATTTTCTACAAAATATAATTTTTGTATGGTGGCTTGCTGAGCTTATATAGTTGGTTTTCTCTTTCTTTATAATTTTTGATGATTTATTTCCTATGACATGATTGAATATTACCTACAATCCTAGTGATTGTCAAAAAGGCTTATGATATGCGATGTTTAATCATGATGGATGTCTAAGAATTAGTGATTGAAATACTACTTGACTAAAGATTGAGCTATCTGATATTTTGTCATTTAAACATCATGGAAGAAATGCTTGCAATCAATGTTTTATTAATGTAGCAAGGTTTCTTTTCCTAGTTTTTTTTGGTCCTATTCTTGTTATGACTTATTTTTTTACATTGGTCTATTACAGTAATGGGGAGCATATCTAGTGAATTGATTCTTTCAGTCTCTTTGATTCTTATCCTTGTGCATAACGAGTTTTCTTCTATCCTATGATTCATTGATTGTTGGTTTAAAACACTCATTACAACTAGCATGGATATGAATTATGATGTGGGTGTGAGAAGGGATTGTTGAATATGAAGGAATGGTTTAGGAAAGTACTCCTTAATCCAAATGAGTAATTTTCTTGTCATGGAATGTGTTAAGAGACTTTAAAATTAATATATTCAATCTAATTAATATTGACACATCTAAAGCATGCCAAAGGCACTTCAGAGATATGCTATGACATAAAGATGATTGTTAAGGTGATGTTAAGTCTTGATCCATTAGGGTAGGAAAACATAGATGCATTAGTACAAAAGGTTCCATTCAACTTGGAGGAAATGGATAATTACCTTAGGGGCTAATGTGAGATTGGACCAAGTTTATATTATGATACAAATAGGTTAGGAAAAGGGATGATGGATGGTTAAGTATGGGAAATTGTAGAGATAAATATAACACCAAGGGAAGAACACTAGAACTAATTTTAGCACTATGGATTAATCCAAGACTCAAAATTCCACTAAGAGGCATCCCTTACCTATTAAATTAATTCCATAGGTGGGTTTATCCTCCAATATAGTGCCATTGGTTAGCTTATTATGTGAACTTCCGCTATAAGTAGGATTACCATACACTTTCATGACATGCATGTGTGGTTTCAAAAGGTTTATACATTCTTGTGAATTTGAAAGAAAGGAATGTTTTGACTTTTCCAATAGATGTTAGGGGTTAATTTGACTTGGTTTTAGCATTAGAGTGACAAACCTTGTGGTTTAGGTTCCATAAACAAAATATACTCATTTTTTTAGCTTCCTATTATCATCTTTATATTCAATGAGCTTTTTAAAGATCATATAAATATTCATTTCTAATGAAAATGAACAAATTGATGTGTAATAGATCTAAGGTGAGGCTCAGAGAGCCTCATCTTTTGAAACCATTAACCAAAGAAATGCTAAGAACAATATATGAAAGAGACAAAGAATAAGGCAACTTGTATTATTAGGAAGGACAAGATGCCTTTATATAGCATGACCTCATGTTTGAGTCTTGAAACCCTCCCATATTGTCAACACATCTGTCTAGGCTAACTATGTCAAGTTTCACTCCATACAAGCACAAATTGAAAAAAATTCAATGTTGGCCCCATTCACATGTCACTATATGGGGTCAACATGAGGAAACGCTATTTTTTTGGGAATGAAATAACCAAAGATATGATCAAATAATATCTAATCATAAATAGTCGTAGAGTAATTAGGATTTAATCATATGGAAATTTCTAGGAGAGCTACAATAGTTGTAACGTCGTGAATTAACAACATTAAAAAGTACATCATGAATTAAATATGTAACCATATAATTCAAATATAATTATATCAAGAAATCAATATCAAATAGATAATATAATTGCATAACTCATACATTTCAATGTCATTGATCTTCTTCTTCATCCAACTCTTTGTATGTATCATCCAATCCAGATTTGACATTGTAAGGATTGGTCATATCATCATCATTGTCATTGATATCAATTTTGATAATGTCATCATCCACATGAATATCATCTTCATGAACATTAACTCATACATCATCATGATCTAGTTCCTCTTCTTTGACATCTTCATCAGGCACATCATCAACTAACTGTTGATCCTGATCATCACCTACATCATCTTCTACTTCTTCAGTATCTTCTTCTTCCACCACATTATACTTTACTGGCCTTCCTCTTGGATCATGTCTAACAACAAATGACCAACCTAGTTTACCTGGAACCTCTGAGTAAAATACCTGCTCACAATGGCTTGGAAGAACATAGGGCTCATTTCCAACTCGCTCAATCGACCTTGTATTAACCATGGTAAATCCATTATCATGTTCAATAACAGTTCTCTTGGGATCATTTTCATTCAATCGTAGCCTATACCATTCGACAACGAACAAAACTAATTTGAAAGACTTAAAGTCACACTCAAGTATATCATCCAAAATCCCAGTATTGATTTTCTGAGACTTCTAGATGTATGTCGCTTCTAGATGAAACATTAGTCACCTGAAAGACTGCAGTTATCCCAGAATCACAAGTTTTCTTCGTGTCATCCAACTTTTTGATTCAAAATTTACGACCATTGCACCACATAGCCTTGTGGTGTTTCACCTGCAATATGTCATACATGTAAAAATTATTGCATTGTTAGTTGATAAACATATTTATTCTTGGTCGAATGTATGCAAAGAAAAAAAACTCAACATATATATACATCAATATAATTGAAAATAATTAAATAATACAGGTGATTAGTATATTTATACGTACCTATTTATCTCTTAAACCATATGCTAAATCAATTTCCCTTGGTGTAACATAGGAATCTCCATTACGATGAGCTTCTTTAACTAATGAAGCACACCTTCCCATGTTAATGCGCGACAGAATTGTTGACATCGTTCAATCCATACCGTCATCCAATCAAGATTGTTTGCGACGTACAAATATAGAGCATCCCACTCTCAACCAACTGTATAAAAAAAAATTGAAATTCACAAACAACGTATAATTAGTTAATTACCATGGTATACGACCTTAATTTATAATTGATGTACCTAGAAACCTAACATCCCACTACCAATGATCTTATTATCTTTCATTGTTGGATGAATTAAAATTAAAGGAGTGTGCACAAAGAATGAATTATGATCCTGAAGGGTATATACACTCTTGTAAGAAAAATCAAAGCCTTAGTGGATACACCCATGTTCCTATACTGGGGGAAGATGTGTTTAAGAACAAAGAAGACAAAGAAGCATAGGAGGTTATAGAAAATTTCATGGAGTGAGAGCAAAAAAAGCAAAGGTTGCAAGAAATGGATGATTCATCTGAAGAAGAATTTGCGGGAGAAAATGAAGCACAATCACAGCAGAGAACAGTCTCTTGGATGGTGAATGATGAATATGAAGAACTCCCTGACAAGGACTTACAAGTAGACAAGGAATTGCATGTAGATGAAGATGATAGGCTTATAGACTATGAATCCTTTATTTATGATAATGAGTTTGTCAAGTCAAGAGAATTTAAATCTTTTTTATATAATTACAAAGGAAAAAGGTTGAGGGAATCCATCCCAAATATTACCCCTAAAAATGAACAACAATTATGAAAAGGTTAAAAGATGATATAGACAGTGAAGTGCAGAACATGACCCCTGAAAGGGGTAGACAATTGTTACTTGAAGTTGGTGTAATAGTATTTCCTGGTTGGGACCTCAGTGCCTATTTAATTTTTGATAGTTTTTTGCATAACAAGGAGAATACAAGTTAAACATAGAGGGTGTGAAGGAAATTTACATAGGGTGAAGATTCAATCTTGATGAAAATTCAATGTTGATATGGGCACTATACCCACCTCACAAAAGGCCAAAGATCATCGATATCAAAAAATCATTTGGATGCATGATGACCCTTATTGGGGAAATTGACCCTGTGGCTTCAGGAAACATGGGCATAAGCATTGCCAAGTTCAACAAGGCACAAACAATACAGTTGATGAAAGAAAGAAATTATTACAAAATGAAAAGTGAAAAATCAAATTTGAAAATTACTTCCATGAAATATACCATAATGAGGATCACCTCTGGAACTGATACAGGGCTGCAGAGTGAATATGAGCAGTTGCAAGAAGAACATCAACAACTAGTAGAAAAGATGAAGGACCTTCAGTTTGACACTATGGCAACGATGTTGCACAAGAGATTTAGAAACCTAAAGATATGCCTTGATGATTTTTGGCATGTTCACAAAAAGAGCTATGAAGCCATTCTTGAGCATGGGAGAGTCAAAAACATATTGGGTACTAAGAGACATGATATGCAACTACATGAGGGATTCAACACCAATTCCATCTTAGCCATTGACACAATCATGAGAAAGCATGACAAATATGATGAAGACCTACACTCAGAAAACACAGGGTTTGATGATATTGTGAAGTTGGGATTACCCAAATTATGTGATAAGAACGGGTTTCTAAAGGAACAAGATGATTGGATGGATGAATGCAATAGGATACTTTAGGAAGCATTGGATATAGTCAAAGCAGAAGGGCTATTGTTGGATAGAGCATGCAAACATATGGAATTGATGATAAAACTTGAATATGAAGCCTGAAATGCAGTGCATGATGCAGATACCCATACCTTGGAGGAGTATAAAAACATCTCTTAGTGGCTAAGTCAATGTTAGGAGAAGATTAAATTATTTTATAAGTTTAATTAAGATCAGTAGTTTAATTATTTGCCAAAAGACATTTGAAGAGACACATTTGTTGGGTCTTCTTCTTATATATATGAAATTCGAATTGTAATATTTGATCATCAACACTTTTTAAGATTTTAATAATTTTCAGTAGTGAAAGACTTATTTTTTGGAGTAATACAATACTAGTAGTTTTCTATTTGTGTGTGGAAGATTCTTTCATTTGGACTAGTTCTCTGTTGTTTCTTTTGAAGCAATTGAAGGCAATGTAAAATGTATTCTAATTAATCCCCATGACCATCTTATAATTACCTCTCACTTTCCTCAATCTACCTTTCCCCATCATGTACTCCCCTTCAAATTTGTTAATGGAGTTGGGATCCCAAATGCAATCTACATGGATCTTTGTTGTGAACTTAGGAATATATTCAGTAATATACACCATGGTCTAGTATACCATGTATCCCTCCACCATAGAACCCTCGGGATGTGCTCTTTGTCTAACCAAAGCCTTCAAAAATTTCAAGTGCCTCTCAACCATCCACATTGACTTTGTGAGTACAGTTCCACACAATTCAATCTCCTCAACTTGGTGTATAAGGTAGTGTTCTTGTGCATTGAAAAATGTTGAAGCTAGACACTTGCATTTCACACATTAGACAAGGAATTTTTCTCCTCCAATAATTTATATCTTCTTTATGGATTTATTTAGATGAAAACCATCTACAAGTGATTCAAGGCATAAATATATTAATGAGATTTAACAAAAATATACAATATATTACATAACAAGTAAAACAAATGGCAAATATAAGATCTATACAATGAATTGAACAAATATCACTACTTACCTCATGTATTTTCCAAGATCATATATAACTTTCTTGACATTGTTGTCGAAGTTGTCTCGAAGAGATAGCAGTAGAATGTACTGCAACAATTATAAAATGATCTTTTCATTATTTTTCCAAAACTAGTAAACATAATACACTGAAAATTACACGTAGTATACAAATATATATAAAATATACTAGAATAATTACCTTAATGAAGGTATTCCAATCATGCGTTTTCATCCCTAACCCAAATTCACCTTTCTTTGTTATGATATTGTTTATGTTCGCAACAAATCCTATGAGAAATCGAATTTTTCATATGACTTATTTTATAGCATTGCTTTGCTACTCCATTAATAACCAAGGAAGGGCGCTTTTATTAATTTGGACTCCATCGCTATTTAATTGAATGACATTTTTCATTGCATGATTGGCTTCCTGAATGTCACTACAAATTTTGACAATTTTTTCTTTGTCATCCCCTCCATCCAATATTTTTCATAACGTTTTTGCTATATTCTTTCTGATATGCATTGTATCAAACAAATGTACAATTTGTAGTTGCTCATAGTAAGGCAACCTACTAAATTGTCTGGGATAACTTTTTAGTCCCTATATGGAAGTCGACCATTAATGCCTTGACGACCTTCATGAAGCATATAAGCTAAACAAATTAACAACGACAATCATTGTCAATTACAACATGAGTAAACAAAACACAATATAAAAATATAAATTCCAAACATATCATATATGATAGATAAACAATTTGATCTAATGTATAACCTTGATGATTAATTCTATTATATTCCAACTTAGGTGAGGTGTCATTCTTCGTGGTTTTGATGTAGTCTCTTCTTTCCCATTGAAAAGATGTTTTTCAGTAGTTCGATACTTATGATTTATGTGGAGGAAGTGCTTATACTCATCAAACACCTACTTTCCTAAACTTGTTGAACGATGAGATTTCATCTTTGGACCACAAACTGGACATGCAAATTTTCCCTTTGTTTGAAGACCTACAAGATCATATATAGTTGGATTAAATATGTCAATTTTTATAATTATATATAATGAATAGATTATTTAAAAAACATGCATGATATCTACTTCATAATATTAAATATTGTTAAAGTGTAGTTGAACGTTATAACATACCACAAAAATGTGTTAGCCCTGGGGCATCATGAATTGTCCATACAAGCATTGCATGGAATTGAAATTGTCTTTGTCCTATTAGTCTAGAGACGTCATACATAGTGACACCATTCCATAACTTTAGTAACTTGTTGATAAGAGGCTCAATATATACATCCATATCTTTAACTTGGTACTTACCTAGTTGAATGAATATAAACATTGCATAATTATTATAACCATTTTACTGCAATATATATAAATTAATGTATATGAATTAAATGAAAAAAATATGTCATTACGCAACAAATAAGACAAATGAGATGCTACTACATTAAAGAAAATTGATGTAAGCAAATACCTGGAACAATCATTGCCAACATTATGTGCTCCCTCTTTATTGACATCCATGGAGGAATGTTATTGTTGATAACAAAAAGAGGCCACACCGAATAAATAGATCTCAGCTCTCCAAATGGATTGACATTGTCCGCTGCCAATGAAAGCCTAAGATTACGAGGTTCTTCTTTAAAGTGTGTCCATCTTTCCTCCATGTCCCTAAATGCAGAACCATCCGTAGGCATTCGAAGAATGTCATCTCCACTTCTATTCTATGCATGGTAATCCATAAATTGTGCTAAGATTTCGCACCTAAATAATCATTGCATACGTGGAATAATGAGAATATAACAAAGAACCTTGCGAGGCACCTTTTTTGTTAGTTGATTTGTTTGATATCTACTGATATGATATTTTGGGAATTCTATTGCAAATTCATGTTGTTTATGATATATAATATGATCATTGGGACATGCATCTATTGTTTGATACTCCATTCCAATATCTTTCATAATGGCAGATAAATCTCAGTATGAATGAGGTAAAATATTTGATGGTGGTAACAAAAATTCACCTATCAATCTACAACAAAAAAATAATTTGTTAATATAAAAAATATTAATGGTACATATTTCATCCTTTATTTACTAGTGATGAACGAACAACAAAAATAGATGAAAAAAGATGACATATATGACATACCTTAACATTCGTGAGATTGCTATGTTGGATAAACCATTCATAACCTTCAAGTTCACGAGCAACAATACAACATAGAGAAGAGTTTTTTGGGAGCCTTCATAAAGGGGCTCATATGCCTTCTCAAGTACAAGTAAATCATGAACATCAAAGTCATATCGATCATCATGATCAGCTACGCCACTAAATGTGTCATGGATCAATGTATTTGTACCATCATCTTCAACTGTGTTTTCCGGTGCATGATCATCTTCTTCCATAGGATCATTAACTTCATCTTCGATATTCACAGCTCCATGTTCCTCCACTTGCAAAACCACATTCTTCGGGCCGTGATAATCCATATCATGTGCCCTAGGGCGCCCCACCTTTATAATAATGATCAACACAAATAAACCATGATCACGATCAAGTGATTATATATATATATATATATATATATATATATGTTAAAATAATATAAACATTTACAAATTCAATCAATATAAAGACATATAATGAACAACTTACCAATGGACGATAATCATGCCCCCCTTCAACATGACCATGCTGCCTACAATGTTTCTCAACTGTTGTGATTAAAAGTCTTCTCATCTTTAAGCCCTTGCAGTTATTGCAAGGACAATAACATTTCCCATCGCCCTTTCTTTTCAATCTAGCCAACAATCTAGCAAGTGTCTCTTCATTTTTTTTTGCACTAATATTATCTGACATGATTTTTCTTTACCAAGCTTGAATATTTAGATCTTCAAAAAATATCAAACTCACACTCCAATAAATTTTAATCATAGACAGGTAACAAAATCTAATAATTCTGATATTTTGCACCCAAAAAATTTGGCCTATAACCTCCACAAACTATCACAAGTATAGATAAATTGTCGAACTCACTTTTATTTATTAAAAAACATTTGTCGAAACCTCGACGAACGCTAACCATATACTCTCAGCCCATAAATTAAGGAGGCTAACCATATGTTTGCCAACAAATTGATGGAAGGGGATGGTTGACTTTAAGTGTATGTCAAAATAGCGACGAAAATCACGGAGCGTCGCAATTTCGATGAACATCAGGCATAAATTTTAAAAAATATGAAAATTTCACATTAAATACATAGGTACCCGACAATACATCTAATTATACATCTTTTGTTGGAAAGTTTCATCGTATTTTGTAATCAAATGAGTTAGTGTATTAAATAAAATGTTTGATATCTTTCAGGCAAGTGCCAAGGTATATGCAAGATAAATATGGAGTCCAATTCTGATCATATGTATTTCAATTGTTCTACTTTATGAATAAATAAGTTGATGTCATATTTGTATACATTTCATAAAGTAAATTGTATAATCTCCCATTCTTTGCAACTCTAGTTTGTACATTTTTGTGGAAGTCATATTCTTTCTTGGAGCTAAAAAGAAAAAACAAAGCAATTTGTTTAGTGATTTTAAATAATAACCAGCTAGTGGGAAGAAGGTGTCATTTGCCATAATCTTGGTTGAATGCTCTCCTCATTGATTGTTGCTTCTATAAAGAGGGATTACCATTGAATATCAAATGCACTGAGTAGGAATGACAGAGAATTGAGGATGGGTCATAGTTTTTAAAGGAGCCACTCTCTTTCTTTATTTGCCATGTCTATTAAATTAAACAGGAATAAATATATGGATTATTGAAATCATCAGGCTTATTAAAGTAAGAAAAAATGGAAAAATTATAAGAAAGAAACGAGTGGAAATAAGAATCGCATATGTAATGATTGACGAGAATACAGGGGAAACCAAGATGGACGTTCAATTTGAGTTGTCGAGTCTCTGATGTTTACCGTGTGAAGGAAGTAGGAATTCAATATTGCCAATATTATTTAGAGTGTTGATTATATGGTGTCGATATTGAATTCCTAGCCTCATATCCGGATAAAGAAGTCATTTTCAACAAATCATTTGGTTTCTAATAAAATATTGAGTGACTTTGTTCAGGAGAAAATTAAGACTTGTAACGCCAATAACATAGGAATTTCATGAGTTTCTGAAAGATAATTTTTATCATTCTGAAAGCGTTGTCATTTATCATTCTTATCGGGAATCTCTATCTTCAGTCGTAGCTATTATGAGTTGTTATGGCAAAGAACATGGAAAAGAAACTTAATATAGGTGTGTGATGAAGGCATAGAAGTTGAAACGTTGAGTTTAAGAAGGAATTTTAAAATATAAAGGAGCAATGGCTTAATCAATAGTCAGAAGTTGCTTGGATGGAAAACGCACCTTGGGAAAAAAGATTATGGAATGATAATTTCCATGTTGGAGTCCTAGCTAGGTGACAGGCAGAGCAAAGAGTCTTCATTTAATTCTATGTTCATCACAGTGCAAATACTGGATTTAATAAAGACAAAGTATTTAGCGTTCAGGGGTGTTTATTATGTTTGTCGCCTTCCTTCATGAATACGTGGCACTAAATTGATAAAGGAGATGACAAAGAGCTACTGAATATAAGACGAGAGCAACTGTCTGTTCAAAGGAATTTGATATATTTATTGAATCTGCTAAAATTAAATCAGAGTTGTGAATTTTGATGTTATCAGGCTGGCTAAGAGACGTGAAGTGAAGAAAATGTAGTTGTATACACCTCTGAGCCGTCATTCAATTGGTACTCTGTAGAAACCCTAGTTTCCCCTGTTCCTGAATCTGACTGAGTTTTTTGTGTTCTTGCAATTTTTTTATTTTTTTGGAGTTTTTGAGCAACAAGGGTAAAATGCGATTTTGCAATAAATTGGAAATAAATTCTTTAAAATTATCTAACTCTAAAAATTGACTGAATCCAATGCAAATACTTATGCCAGATCATTTATTACTCTTCCAGAATGATTACAATAAATGTCTGATAACATGCAATAAGAAAACAATAATTTTTATTGAGAAAACCTGGTAAAAGCAGCGAGCTGTAGATGAAGAAATCTAGTACGGCTGCAATGATTAGTTCCTTCTTCCTTCGCCAGGTGCTCTGGATAAGACTCAAATGCTTAGGCGCCTTCAATGAAGTTGATATTTGACCTGAATAGTAGGCATTTTCTCCACAAGGCAAAGGTACGGCTCAAGGAAGGTAGTACGACCTGCAGTAAAGTACGGCCAGGTACAGTAGCAATAAATAATGTACGGTCTTCTCTAGAACTCTCTAGATCTCCAAGAAATATGTGCGCCTAGATGAATGAATGTCTTCTGAATGAAAACTACTCTAAAAACCCTGGATGTAAATATCTCTGAAGATCAATGATTTCCTCTGGATGAAGAAACCTCTGCTGGCAATAAATAAGGGGTTATTTCACACCCTCTGAATTGCTTCCAATGGAGATGGCTCATTCCCCAAGGAATTCGAACTTGAAACCCTAAAGCTTCTTGCTCAAATCAAGTTGATCAATTTTCAATTCACAATAATCTCATAATGGCTCAATTTCCAAGGCAAAGCCTATATTCTCCTCAAAAGTGTGAATTCCTTAATAATAGGGAATTTTAAATAATTCAACTTTTTATTCTTTTAATAATTCAATAGTCTCAGATGCAATTTTATAATAAAATATAATTAACAAATTGGCCCCTTCCTGATGATGGGCGACCCCCTTCACTGAATCACTTAAGTTATAATTAAATATTATAACTTTATATTATAATCCCAATTAATTAATATTTAATTAATTCAATTAAATATTAATATCTCGCTCATTATTAACCCAATGCTCGAGCCGTCTGATGCTGTCGACAACGGAAGTGATTATGAATGTCATAAGTCCATACTGCTAAAAATAGCAGGGGTCCCACGCTGACTGCCAAGAACTGCTAAAAATAGCAACTTCTGCAAAAAGCGTCCGAACAAGCCCGAACGAAAGCCAACTGATCAAGAACTGCCAATTGAAGCTGAGCCAAGCTCCAAAATGACCCTCTACCCAAACTATCAGCCTACAAGGGTCGCATGATAGGCTAATCTTACGAACTCTGATGCTCGCCAAAAATGGGGACATTACAGTCCGCCCTCCCTGAAATTGCTTGACCCCAAGCAATCTCCACTGCAAAGAAACTCCAATCCTCAGGAGGCCCAAAAGAAAAATTATGAAATGTCCCACACATCTCAAACTGTCTCTTGTAGCATCAACAAAAACTCAACTGCGCAAGCTATCCCTGGATCCCAAACCCAGAGTGAAAGTCTGACGTGACTGTCATCCTCAGACTGCCACTGCGCTCTACTACCTCCAACTTCACCATGCTGAGAATAGTGAAGTAACCCAATGGGACCCATCCAATACTCAGTACCAAAACTGTCACCACTTGGATCCCAATACAATATGAATTCACATCCACCTGTCATGCAGAGATAAAAACTTCTAGAAGCATCTACTACCCTGAATCTCTCCCTGTCCTCTGCTAAACCCTCATGGATGTGATAACTGTCCAAGCCATCATGCCAACTAACACCATAGTCACCCTGAAACCATGTACTCATATGAAAAATCTATGACAGAGAAGTAGCAAGCCCTGTCAAATACATATCGGCATGATGGATAACTGACTGCTGTCCCTGCAAGTAATACTCCACAAACAACTGAGTCGAGTACTTGCAGCTGCTAATCCCATCTTGTGAAGATGGTAACTCTGCACACAGTAATGAATTACTCCCCTCGACTGCACCAAGAGAATCACCCTGTGCATAAGAATTGTGCATTGAATACGAATCATGTACAGGTGGATCAAAGAAAAAGCTATAAGCACTCCTCACCGTGTACACCCCATTAAACTCCTCTGTGAGTCTTGTTTGGAATTATGATGCACTGGAGCAATCCAAAACACTACGATCATCATCCAACCTGGAACTAATATCAAGAGTATGATCAGCATCCAACTCGAAGAGTGGGTTATCATAGATCAAACCACCATCAAATTCAAATAATGGATTATTCACAAACTGCACAATCACTCCATACTGATCTGAATCATCCATCTCTGAACCGCTGGAATAATAAATTGAGTTGTACTCCTGACTTGGCTCAACCAGCTGCCAATCATAGTCAATTGCATCGGATGAAATGATTGATTTGCTTCAAGGAGAGGGAAACAAATCAACATAAGTACCAATCTCCCAACTGGATGAGACTCTGAATATCTTCTGTGAAGATGGACAAGTGTCAAGGGTTGTCACACAACTCTCTAGTGAATCAACAACCATGTCACAGGGACTATCAATGATCTGCCCTGCATCACCTATCATGGGAATAATCTCAAGAAAACCTGGTGCAACGCGGCTCACTGCAACTCTCGTCTAGTGCAGTCATCCTATCTGTATCAACTGCTCCTGTGACCGTGATGGATGTAACCACATCCTCAACATCTCCCTCACTACTATGAACCATGGGTGTATACTCCTCACCAACCGCTGCCATGGAAGACTGAACTATATCAAAAGATGGTGAAGATTGTGCTAAACTCAACGCCATGATAAGCTTCTCAATCTGTAACTGTGACTCTCGAAGAGCCAACTGGATGCTTTGCAATGAGTCCATAGTCACCTCAAGCTCATGAGTGAGCTCGTCGATCTGCTCCTCCTTTCCCTTCAATGCATCATAACAAATGCAATCCCACTCGAGAAGAAAATCCCTGTCCGCAAGTAGTTTTAGGTAGTTTTGTTTCATCGTTCCAATTGCTTCTCGAAGTGCATGTATCACTGCAAGGGAAAAACCACTATCACTGTGCTCATCTGTCGAAGAAGGGCTCCAACCATAGGTAGCCAACATCTGACGAGCAACATCAAAATGCTCAAGGGTTGTGGCAATCATATTGTCATTCACTTGTAGTTGCCCAACCAAATGATGAGGATTCTGTAGCTTACGACCCCCATACAAGTTTTTCGGTTCACAATAAGCACTATGATATGAAGTTGATTCGTCATCGCTTAACACATGATAAGCAGCATCATTTGTGCTCTCATTCATGCACACCTCAACATCTAAGGTACTGCTACTTTGTACCTCAAAGGATGGCTCAACTGATAAGGTAGAAGTTGTTGGTATGACAGTATCTTCACACACTTCCACTCTCAACGTAACTATATGCCTATCCGAAACACGATCCTGGGATTCCATATTGACATATGAATCTTCTAGCTTGTTTTCAAAGGTATGATCTGGAAAATCAGACTCACCATGACATGAATCCTCAACACCAAATGCATCACTAGTACCCAACTCTTGAATCTCTTCATGTGACAACTCAATAGGATTACTTTGCATATGTGAAATCGCCGCTGTCTCATGCTCACGTGAAGTTTCATCATTGCTGTCATAAAAATCAGAAGTAGCCTCCATGGTAGAAACCTCTTGAGTCACCTCTTGCAAGGACGATGTAGGTAAATCATTACCCAAAGCTGTGCTAGTGTTTTCTTGAATCAAATCAGCACGTCTATCAAATTCATCATATAAATTTCTGCATACTTCATAAGAATTTGAAGATACCAAATCATTCTGATGAAGAGTTGTATCATCCTTGTGTGTAGATTCTCTATCCTTTTCCTATGTAAACAACCCATGAGCTATAGTGAGATATTTCTTTCTTGCAAACTTTGTCTTATGGCAAAGACTCGGGTGCAAGTCCATGTAACTCATGAAAGGAAGTTCCTTTTTAATTTTCTGAGGTAGAATGCTATACTCCTGGAACATGCTAATCACTTCTCTTTCTGTGTTTTGTGGTGTTCTATCAATGGTAATCCTTTCACTGGCCTCAAGTGGTGCTAACTCCCACTTGTCGTTTGCTGCCCTAAGTGTACTGGAGAACAAACCCTCATACTTTTCACCTGCTATAACCTCATCGGGCTCCTGTCTCGTGAAAGTGGGCCTAGTAGGCCTATCTGCTATCCGTGACACTGTCCTAGGAGCTCTCCATGAACCTGCAACACTCCTGTCATCGTCACGATGTGGTGACGATCTCCTCAGAGTACCCAGTCTCTGAAGTGCAACTGCCAACTGCTGTAGTACACCATTCGACTGCCGTTGACCTGCACGTAGATCTCTGAGTGCATGCAAGACCTCTGGATCATCCTGATCTCTGTTATTCTGTGGGATCTCTGTCCTAGGTATATCTGTTCTGTCAGCCCTGTCATTCCTGTCAGCCATATTTTCTGACTCCCTGCTCAAACTGCGTTGCCTTTCAATCAAGGCACGTCTGCGGGTATAATACTTGTATGTTTCAAACTCCTCTGGCTGCATATGATGGCTAAACCCTCTGGATGGCAGGATTTAGCTCTGATACCACTGTAGAAACCCTAGTTTCCCCTGTTCCTGAATCTGACTGAGTTTTTTGTGTTCTTGCAATTTTTTGATTTTTTTGGAGTTTTTGAGCAACAAGGGTAAAATGCGATTTTGCAATAATTTGGAAATAAATTCTTTAAAATTATCTAACTTTGAAAATCGACTAAATCCAATGCAAATACTTATGCCAGATCATTTATTACTCTTTCGGAATGATTACAATAAATGTCTGATAACATGCAATAAGAAAACAATAATTTTTATTGACAAAACCTGGTAAAAGCAGCGAGCTGTAGATGAAGAAATCTAGTACGGCTGCAATGATTAGTTCCTTCTTCCTTCGCCAGGTGCTTTGGATAAGACTCAGATGCTTAGGCACCTTCAATGAAGTTGATATTTGACCTGAATAGTAGGCATTTTCTCCACAAGGCAAAGGTATGGCTCAAGGAAGGTAGTACGGCCTGCAGCAAAGTACGGCCAGGTACAACAGGAATAAATAATGTACGGTCTTCTCTAGAACTCTCCAAATCTCCAAGAAATATGTGCGCCTAGATGAATGAATGTCTTCTGAATGAAAACTACTCTAAAAACCCTGGATGTAAATATCTCTGAAGATCAATGATTTCCTCTGGATGAAGAAACCTCTGCTGGCAATAAATCAGGTGTTATTTCACACCCTCTGAACTGCTTCCAATGGAGATGGCTCATTCCCCAAGGAATTCAAACTTGAAACCCTAAAGCTTCTTGCTCAGATCAAGTTGATCAATTTTCAATTCACAATAATCTCATAATGGCTCAATTTCCAAGGCAAAGCCTATATTCTCCTCAAAAGTGCGAATTCCTTAATAATAGGGAATTTTAAATAATTCAACTTTTTATTCTTTTAATAATTCAATAGTCTCAGATGCAATTTTATAATAAAATATAATTAACAAATTGGCCCCTTCCTGATGATGGGTGACCCCCTTCACTGAATCACTTAAGTTATAATTAAATATTATAACTTTGTATTATAATCCCAATTAATTAATATTTAATTAATTCAATTAAATATTAATATCTCGCTCATTATTAACCCAATGCTCGAGCCGTCTGATGCTGTCGACAACGGAAGTGATTATGAATGTCATAAGTCCATACTGCTAAAAATAGCAGGGGTCCCACGCTGACTGCCAAGAACTGCTAAAAATAGCAACTTCTGCAAAAAGCGTCCGAACAAGCCCGAACGAAAGCCAACTGATCAAGAACTGCCAATTGAAGCTGAGCCAAGCTCCAAAATGACCCTCTACCCAAACTATCAGCCTACAAGGGTCGCATGATAGGCTAATCTTACGAACTCTGATGCTCGCCAAAAATGGGGACATTACATACTCTTGTGAACATTAGCAGGGCTTAGTTAATGTATTAAACAATTTGTTGTTGGAGAGGACCTTAGCAATCTTCAGGAGTTTGTGTTGTGTGGAGTTGCTAAGGGAGATTTGAAACTGCAAGGTGATTATCACCTTTGGATCACAGGTCAACATTATAAGTTTATAGCTATCTGATAAGGAAACTAAATTGACTGTGTATACTTCTAAGAGAGTAAGATTATTAATAACAAATTGATTATGACTAAGTTTATGTAAAATTTAAGCACAATGAAAGTTATTTATATTGGCTATGAAATGAAAATTTCATGTTGAGTTTGGTAAATGAAAATAGAAAGTTACATTAAGTATTGTTCTTGTCCATTAAGAAAACTTTAAACAAACTCAGTTCAACTTATCATCAAGTGTTTGATGAAATGCCTGAGTCAAACCATTGGTAAAATAAATAAAAAATTATATACAAATAGGGTAGCATATTACACTGAGACTTTAAACTTAAGCACCCCTTTTTAATATTGCCACCTAGCATAATACAACTTGCTTTCCAGTGGAGCCATGTGTTCATAAGTGATTTTACATCCTTGTGAGAGCATCATTTTGTTAGACAACACATTCAATAGATGACATTTGGAATTTGAGACAATTTATGACTAAGGTCTCTTTGCCTTACCAACTCGAATCTTTTAGTACTAACCTTGTGTTTTGTTGTGTGTCTTCATTGTGTTCACATCATGTTTGTTTTCATTTAATTACCATCTTTATGTTCCATCATGTCATGTGTTTTCATCCTGTATGCTTCATGTTTTCTAACATGTATGTTTGTGTATGTTGTCTTGCTGCATTTCATACATGTGTGTTCTTGGATCCTGAGCGCTTGTGCACCCCCTTTGATCCTTATTCATCCCATCTCTTCAACATTTGTACAATTAGACACCTCTTGGCATATTTTTATACTTTAGTGTGAGTTTGAGCATAAGTTCATTCTCTCACTAAAATGGGGGCTAAATGTACCATCGTAAATTGTCACCCTTGACAATTTCATTCTATGTTTTGTCCACCCTAATTTATTGAGCCTAATCAAGCTCCTAATTTCCTAAATTATGCATTTTGAGACCCTTTTTTACCTTTTCAACATATTGCAAGCATTGAACAAATGCATCCATTTAATGTTTTTCCCCGACACCTCATGCCCTTGAAAATAGGTCCAAGACCCATTCATCCTAGGCATATGGGTCCTCCTATTGTGTTGGGACCCAATTTTTAATATGTTGATGTCAATATTTTAACCTTCAAAATTGAACTTGCAAAAGCTGGTTATCAAGATCTAATTATTGGGAAATTAGACAAATGCCAATAAATACCTAGTCTTTTTACCATTTAAAACTAGAAGGATAATTTATGAGTAAGAATTATTGTCAAGAGCAAGTCAAGAGAAACTTTTTAGAGCATTATTGTAGTAATTCAAGATCCAAGCATCATGTCAAAGTGTTTGTGAGTTCATGTTACATCATATTATCATTGTTTTGTGAAGGCTAACCCATTTTGTAGGTCTCCAAAGCAATTCAACTAATCAAGCAAGAAAGGTGCAAGGCCTTGAGGTTATGTGTATGATTTTAGTCCTTTAAGGAAGCCATTTAGTGGTGGTAAGTTGCAACACCTTGTGATTTCATCATTTCTTCCTATCCATTATCATTTTATCATTGGCATTGCCATTGTGGAAGTGGAAACACTTACATGGGGTTTGAATGAGGCAAGCCCCTAAATGGACCAACATTTTCTCTCTTTGAATGTGCAAGTTTTAGGTTTGAAGAGGATTGAAGGGAGCTTGAAGACAAATTTTTCATTGTTGCATTTGAAGCCCTACAACTTTCCACTCAAGGAAAATCACCTACAAAATTATCCAACAGTGTTCTGACAACTCTACAACCAGAAATCAAAAGCTTAGATCTATCATTAAAGGACCCCAAAAACAAAGAAGAATACTGTGGAAACTGATGAGGTAAAAATAACCTCATCAATATAATGGACTCAATATGCAAACCTATACTTTTCAGCCCAATTTACTTTTCCAATTAATTACCTTTAGGATAAATAATTGCTCTCTTTTTATGAATAAGCGCACAAACTTTATTTCTTGGAATTAGTCGAATTAAGCTAACTTATGTTGATTTAATAGTTTAGTCATTGATTATTTTACAGGTCAACTTCCACTCTCGATTACCACTCCAATCAAAAGGGGAAATGAACGTAGATCTTAACACTTTTGAAAGCAAACGAGTGGGCGTCGAAATTCTAGGAACAAATGTTATGGGTCGAGTCTTTGTAATTATGTTATTTTTCAGTTTCAAAAAATTTATGGCTCATGTTGAGCCTCTTTAATGCTTCATGTCATGGGATTTAAAGTCCATTAGTTATTGAAAAATTTGTTAAAGACTTTATTGACTGAAAAGTAGGATTTTGTTAGCCGCTTTCATATAAAAACATGTAACTATTGCAAATGATGAATACAAAAGAATATTGTTATGCTGCCAATATGTCTTTTTGAGAAAAACTGCTATATGAATGAAAAATGAGTTTTCCTGCCACACTTTGAATTACTAAGTGATATGATTGAAGTCTTGTGAATGAAGTATCAAGGAGATTTCCAATGCATGTGATCTGGGATAGATGTAGACACACCTAAGAGCTAGCCACTCGAGGGTTATAGATAGATAGATAAGTATTTTAATTTTCATTCTGCATTTTCTTTTAATAGATAAAAATTATAGTTGAAACTCATTTTCATGTGTGTGTGTCATACTATTAGTTTCAATCCTGCAGGTTGTAGCTAAGTTCGTAGTTTTTGAATTTAGAATATGAAGTTCCAGAACACCTTCCTTCAATTGTTTTTGTTAAACTGTTTTATGTTAGCTATTGAATTGTTATCTTTTGTACTAGATCAATGTTTCCTAGTTTCTTTATGAGTTTTACTTCTTCAACAATTTACACGTTCTGTAGATTAATTATTTATATGCTTTCTAGCTTAGTGGTGATGTTTTTTAGATTCATAATTTTTTGCTTCTTAGTTTAGATCACTTCCAACTTTCTAGATAGATATTTTATTGCTTTCAAGTTTAGATATTCCCTAGTTTAGAGTTTCATTTATCTATTTAGTATTTAGGAAACCTGAGAGAGATAGTTGAGATGTCTTCTATTGCATACAACCTTTGGACACTACTCGGTTGATATATGAATGTGTTTATTAACTAAAGTGTTAGGACCTGACGACAACCTATCACTTTTTGGCGTCGTTGTCACGGAAGCATTTTTCTAGTGTTAGTAGGAGATATCTTAAATACCTATTTTAGGGATAGAAATAGTCCTTTGGCTTCTTTTCTGCATGGTCAAGAAACGTGGCCCCCACAAAAGACGCATACCAAAACCCCCCAATTGATGTACCAACAACAAGTAGGGAGGAAGGCAACTCAAATCAAGAACTTATAGAGGAATTGACTGAACAGGGTCAACCTAAGACCTTCCCACACACCCCGGAAAGAGAACATACAATTGTAGAGGAGTATATTCTTTTACAAACTCCAGAACCTCACCCAATTGAGTGAATTTCAGAAGAGGATTGTATCCCTTTCAACATCATGGGTGACTGTAGAAATTCTTCCAACGATAATGATAATCCACCACCACACACATTCACTTACCCGATTGCTATTGATGTAGATGACAATATGACAATGAAAAATATCTCACCGACTTTCTTGCCAACCTTCAGGGGTTTGTCTACTGAGGACCCTAATCAGTTTCTATTTGAGTTTAAATTCTTGTGTTAGAAATATGACTACAAGAGTGATAATCATAAACTAAAGCTTTTCCCTTCCACTCTGAAAGACTTAGCCATGTGCTAGTTAATGGGACTAGCTTCTCCATCGATAACCTCTTGGGATGAAATGGAGTCTGTCTTTTTGAAGAAGTACCAAAGCTACTGCAAGGTTAGCGATAGGAAAGAGGAACTGTTTAAGGTAAGGAAAAATGAGGATGAAATTTTAGAAGATTACCTATACAGGTTTATCTTCTTGTCTAAATGTTGTGGTGGAGAAGTCATAAGTCTTAATATTCTAAAGACCTTATTCCTTAAAGGTCTCGATGATGAAGCTCGAAGGAGCTTGGATTTAATGGGAAAAGGAGATGTGTCCCAACTGAGACTGGATGATATTATGGAATTGTGTCAAAATTTCTCTCAAACTCAAGGAGGAATCAGGAAGTATACTCTCTTTAAAGGTTCCAATGATATCAGCAAACTTCATGAAGATCTCACTAACTTCAAGACTGACATTCTTGTCTAGTTAAACACTACTTTAGATGACATATAGGCTAAAACATGAAGTCCTAAAACCTTGTCCATTTATTGCCCCATATGCCGAAACAAACATTTGCTAAGAGAATGTCCTTTGGATAAAGTTGATAAGATTGACGTTTGCCCAGTGTGTGACAAAAATCACTCCACCGACCAGTGTGAGTTATTGAATGTCATCAAAAGTTCTAAGAAAAGAACAACCCCAGTTGAGGAAAAGTGAATGTTGTCAATCAAAGAACTGGAGGTAATTTTTCCTATGGCCAAAATTCCAACCCTAACTGGAGACCCCAACCAAATTGGAACAATAATCAATGGGTCGCACCCTAGCCACAGGAACCACCCCCAGTACCTCCTAATTGGGGAACCTATCCCTGGGGACCACCAGAATGGGCCAATCAATCTTGGGATAACCCTCAGTGGCCTAACCAGCCTCAACAGCAATGGTACCCTAAAAATCCCACTCCTTAATGGAATCAACCCCAACATCAGTTTTACACTGGCCACAGGAGAATGCCTACTCAACAACAAAAATTTATACCACCTCCCTAGAAGACACAATAAAATAAACAAGTCAACCAGCCACCACTTCTGGCACAACCAATCCCCAACCCAAAGAACAATCTCCCAAATACTTTGATATATTCTACAAAACAAGACAATGTCATTGGACTTAACGCCATGCACTGTAGAAATCTGCAATTGAGGTCTGGCAAAACACCTTTGCAACCAACTATTGAAGAAATCATCGATGAACTTTCCAAGAAGCTTGCTGAGAAAAACCCCATAACACCCACATCTGTAGAACCTGAAGCCAACTCGCCATCTTCAGCTGGAGCTTCTGACCTACCTCAGGAGGAGGGGGTCAGTCTCCAACTGAGCTTCCGAAGGATCCCACTTCTAAGGACAAAATCAAAGCACCTTTTCTAAAGCAACTGAAACCAATTCCTATGGAAGATGCTCCAAAAATGACCTCAACCACTAAGACTGCATTGATACAAGAAATTAATTGATTGCATATTGAAGTTCCCCTGTTACAGGCGATTAAAGAGATCCCTGAGTTAAACAGTTGTGTATTAAGACCCCAGGGAGAAAGCCAAAATGAATCAACACCATCCACATAAATGGGTACCTAGCTGACTTGTTGGTTAGGACAACCACTATTCCGAAGTATGATTATCCAGGCAGTCTGCTTATAACGGTGACAATTAATGAGGTAGCAATCCCTAATGCTTTAGTGGACCTCAAAGCAACCATTAATGTGATGACTACTGATGTGATGGAAAAATTGGGACTTACTGATCTACACCCCACAACTACGGTTTTACAAATGTCAAATCAATCCATAGCTATTCCAAAGGGCATCATTGAAAACGTTCTTGTTAAGGTAGATGGATGGGAATACCCAGTAGATTTTCAAATAAGTGAATCCCTTACACCTAAGGAAAACTACCCAATAATTTTGGGACGACCATGGCTGGCTACTGTTGCAACCAAAATTAACTGTAGGGAGGGAGGAATGACCATCTCACATGGATCTAATAGTAAACATTTGTTTTTATATCCTCCTACCAAACTTGCCAAACACAATAAAGTATGGGTTAATGAACCAGAAAGCCCCAACGGATGAGAGAATTTGGCTTCATTGGCCATGGTAGTTATCAAACAGTATGGTGAAGAATTAGAGGATGAATTGGAGAATGACGTGGAAAGTCTTACCATGGATTCGGGTAGTGAGGAAATGTTAGATGTAGAAGAAATCCTAGGACATCTAATCAACATAGATCATGCAAAAATTGATAGTGCCAGTTTCATCGGATTACCTTGTCCTTTGATGAACTTAGTTCCAAAAACTCACCATTTCCTTGTAGATGTTCCCTGGCTTCATAAAATTGTACCTCACAACTATCCACTTAACACCCTGATAAGGCCTATGTACATTGTCACATCCAACCATTTGAGAGTCAAAACTATTATGTTGTTGCTAGGAAAAACTTTGAACATCAACAGTTGGTTGACTGAGATGGAAGAACAAAGATTGTTTGACACCCTGGTGAATAGATCTAAAGTGTTCATTTGGGACTATACAAATATGAGAGGAATAAACCCTAGTGTGTGTACACATCATATCTATATTGAGGATGTTTGACCTATCCACCAGCCACAATGGAGACTCAATCCTGCTCTGAAAGACAACATTGAAATTGAGATTGAGAAACTCTTACAAGTAGGATTTATCTACCCAATTTTTTACAGCAAGTGGGTGTCACCCTTGGTTGTAGTTCCAAAGAAGAATGGGAGATTGAGAGTGTGTGTAGACTGTAGGGATCTTAATAAGGCAACACACAAAGATTGTTTCCCTTGCCATTTATGGACCAAGTGTTGGATAACTTGGCTGGGAGGAAATATTTTTCATTTTTGGATGGATTTAGTGGGTACAACCAGATACAGGTGGTAGCAAAAGACCAGGATAAGATGACCTTCACCTACCCTTGGGGGACATTTACATATCAGGTTCTTCCCTTTGGGCTATGTAACGCTCCTACAACGTTTCAAAGGGCCATCTTGGCTATATTTTCTGAGCTGGTAAATAAGTGTGTGGAAGTTTATATAGATCAATTCATTGTGTAAAGTTCAAATTTCGATGAAGCCCTCACAAATCTAGATAAGGTGTTAAAATAGTGTAAGGATCATTGTTTGTCCCTAAGTCACGAGAAATGTTTGATTGTGGTGGAACAAGGAATAGTGCTGAGACATCATATTTCAGTCGAAGGGATTAAGGTTGATCCTAAAAAAATTGAAGTCATACAACAACTCGAAATCCCAAAAACTCATATTGATGTCAGGAGTTTCTTAGGGCATGTTGGATACTATCAAAGATTTATAGAAAAATTTAGCAAAATTGCAGCCCCTGTGTTTTCTCTCCTTCAAAAAAATGTAGACTTCATTTGGACACCTGAGTGTCAGTCTTCATTTGAAATTATCAAGGAGAAACTTATATTTTCCCTTGTCCTCTAAGGACCCAATTGGAGTCTTCCATTCCATATCCATGTTGACGCATCTGATGATGCCGTTGGAGTGGTTCTAGGGCAAGAAGATGAGAATGGGGGAAAATATACTATATACTTCATCAGCAAGTATTTGACGCCAACCAAAAAGAACTATACCACAATGGAGAAAGAATTATTGGTTGTAGTGCATGCAATCAAGAAATTTTGACATTATGTCACGGGATATAAATTTACAGTGCATATAGATTACTCAGCCATTAAGTATCTCATGAACAAACCGGTGGTAAACGCAAGGATAATTAGGTGGTTACTTCTCCTCCAGGAATTCAATGTCACAATTGTTGAAAGACTAAGGAATTCCAACGTAGTCGCAACCTTCTTATCCCAAATTAAACATGATGGCGACTGTGCTCCAGTACAAGATGAGTTCCCAGATGAAAATTTGTTCACCATCTCCACTAAAACTCCTTGGTTTGCCAATATTGTGAATTATTTGTCCATTACAGAAGTATTGCCTCACTTTTCATCAAAACAGAAGAACGCCTCGTTAGAGAAAGTGCCCCTTTTAAATAGATTAATGGAATCTTGTTTCGATGCGGACTTGATATGGTTTTACGATAGCATGTGAGGGCAGGCGAGACCTATAGTATCCTCAAAGCCTATCATGATGACCCCTTAGGAGGGCATTATTTTGCTAAAAGGACAACTCACAAGATTTTGGGAGTAGGATACTACTGGCCTTCAATGCACAAGGACATTAAGAAAGACATTTGTTGATGTGATGAATGCCAAAGGGTAGGAAGACTAATAACCTTTAATGAAATTCCCTTGCAACCTCAGGTAGTCCTTGAACCATTCAAAAAATGGGGATCGAATTTTATCGGCCCAATAGATCCTCCCTCACAAGGAAAAGAATACATCCTGGTCTGTACCGATTACTTGACCAAGTGGGCCGAAGTGCAATCCCTACATATCACTAGGGAGGAATAGGTAGTTTATTTCCTCTACAACAAAATCTTCCTCAAGTTTGGAGCCCCAAGGACAATTGTCATAGACCAGGGCCCCCAGTTTATGTCTAAAGTTTTGTTGACATTCACAGATCACTTCCAAGTAAGTCACAAGAAGTCCTCACCCTACCACCTATAGGAAAACAAACAAGTTGAGGTCACTAATAGGGAATTGGAAAATATTTTGACAAAAATAGTTTCTTCGGGAAGGAAAGATTGGGCTAGAAAACTATTGAAAGCTATCTGGGCCTACAACATGACTTGGAAATCAATCACTACCTATAGCCCCTATGAGTTAGTATTTGGGAAGAAGCCCCTCTTACCCATTGAATTCAAACTCCAAACCCTTAGGCCAACCATGGAATTGGGCATGGATCTCAAATGGGCTCAAATTGAGAGATTTTTACAACTTAGCAAACTGGACGAACTTCATTTGGATGTCATCCATCAAACAGAACTAATCCAACAACAACATAAGGTCTAGCATGATAAACATATCAAATAAAAAGAGTTCCATATTGGGGATTGGGCATTATTGTTCGATTCTAGATACAAGGATCATCAAGGGAAACTTTGAACGCACTAGCTTGGACCATACAAAATTTTTGAAGTGTTTGCTAATGGTTCAGTCCAGCTGAAAATTATCGATGGTGAGGCCCGAACTCTTATAGTTAATGAGCACCGATTACGCATCTATCATAAGCTTGTTAACAAGGAGGAGTTTACAAAAATGGTAGAAACGCAGGGAGAAATCTATTGCATTGACTCTGTTGTGGCAGGGTCGATATAGTTTCAATAAATAAATATTTTCAATTTTTTTTTTAATTTCTTCATTAACTTCACTATTTGGACTTGACTAAAATTTTGTCTATGTTTTGCAGGACTTCATCTTTTTGGCGAACACAATTCTGACACACCCTGTTGTGATGCTTTGGAATTGGTCAGTCGACTGATGCGATGCTCTAGAAATTGCTACTACAATGCTCTGGAACCTGTACAATGGACTTGACCCGCTCCTTGTCCTAATCCTGCATTCAGATGCATCACTCCATGATGCTTCGGGAAGCCAAGGCCAAAATGTCACAACTTTCTTCCCTCCGGCTGCATCTTTTCAACGATGCTACGAAATTCTAGTGTTTCTTCTTTCGACTGCATCTTTTCAGCGATGCTCCAGAATTTTGTTGTTTCTTCCTTTTGATCGTATCTTTTCAGCGATGCTCTAAAATTCTACTCGGGTGCTCCAAAATTCTGTTTAGATTCTCCAAAAAAATTTGGTTGCTACTTTGGGTACATCTTTCAGCGATGCTCCATAAATTTTGGTTTCTTCTCTGGCTACATCTTTCAGCAATGCTCCAAAAACTTTTGGTTGTTGCTCCAGCTACATCTTTCAGCGATGCTCCAAAAATTTTGGTTGTTGTCTCAACTGTATATTTTCAGCGATGCTTTGGAATCTTTGATCTTGTTACCATGTTTCGATGATCTCTCTCTACGATGTTCTGGAACTCTTCTTTGGTTGCATTTTTTGGTAATGCTCTAGATTTTTGTAAATTTTATCTTTCCAGTTTTTTCATTTTTCCTAAGTTCCATGCATGCCTAACATTTGATTTTATGCCACTTCAAGATCTGCTCCCTAAAGATTATTCATCCACATCATACTAAACCCCTCCATAATAAATAAATTATTATGATACCCTTTTGTCATAATAATTTCCGCCACCACTTCAACCATCCCATCTGTGCCATTATTATCCGCCGCCACCCTCGCCAACCATATGACTATCCAATTACGTCAACACAGGTAAGTGACATTCGATCTAATGACAAGACATAAGGTACGTGCAAACTTATTTATTTAAAAGAGTTAGTACTTATTTTGAATAAAGGCTAATTAATTGGCATGATCCGTTCCTCCCTTTAATTTTGAAACTTATGCCTTCACAAGATTGCTAAAAGTATGAAATTAGTTGTGTAATTCCCCATGAAAATCCATCATAATTGCTCAGTAAGGTGACAAGAAAAGTGATAATTAAGCTCTCCTCCATTGGGTATATCGATGCAAAATTCTTTTCTCATCTACAATTCAATAAGTAAAGAATTATAGAGTTCTACAGAATTTCATCGACTAATAAGAAAATGAAGCAAAGAGAATGGGAGGAGCTAAGAAGAAGTCTGAGCCAACTTTTGTAGCTACATTGTTGGCATTGGGGAATATAGAAGCTTTATTTCAAAAAGTTGGGTGGCTGGAATTCATGAAGCAATTTGAAGGGTATACAGAGCAACTTGTGAAGGAATTCATCAAAATTTTTGTAGATGGGCAGACCATGGTGCACGACAAGCGATTTTGGGTAAGTACGAAAACCATTGCTTGTCTTTTCGGTCTCAAAAATAAGGGAATTAGCCTACGTCCCTTGTCAAAATTTAATAGAATTATTCTATAGGGAAGGGGAACCCCAACCTGTAATGACCATAAGCACTAGGGACAAAATAAAGGAATTCATAGAATGTCTCTTCCAAAACCCTAGAGGTCTTCTGCAACCTGGATAATTAAGTATTTCACTTGTGAAGGACCAATGACTACAGTTGTGGGACCCCCTTTTCGTCTGTTGACTCATTTACTCCATGACATTAAGGACCTTTCTCTTAGGGTAAATTTACCACCTTTCTTGTGTCATTCAGTCACCTCTATGATGTAAAAGTATAAAGTTGGGACAAGGCCTCTCAAACATCACAGTCTTATACAGTTAATATGTAAATATTACTTCCGCAAAAATCAAAAAAATAAATTGCAAAGGTTTCTGCGAAAATTTGGCAATGTGGAACCGGGAAGGTCACTTAAGGAGGGAGAATCTTCCAAGCAGAAAGAACAGTCTTTAGAAGAACCCTCCTTAGAGCATTAGATGCTCCTAAATTCCAACATACTGCCATGGCTCCCAGCGGCGATGTGTTGGAAACCTTGACAGATGAGTTAGAAACCCCAGGACAGGAAGGGGAGGTGGAAATTGTGCATTCCGGAGGTGAAGAGGAACCTCCTTGCAAGAGGAAGAAACAAAGAAAAGTTACCTTTCAAACAACTCCTTTATGAAGAAGCAAAAGATTGTCTTCAAGGGCCATTGAAACTAAAACCCAAGATGTAGGTAGTACTTCCAAAAGAAAGAAGGCCAGGACTCCAGCAAAGGTGGTAGAAATTGATAGTCCACCTGATGGTGAAGAAATAAATGAAACAAAAAAGCAAGGTGATCAAATTCCTTAGGAGGAGGACAATAAAACCCCATCACCCAAAGAACAGGAAGGGGAGGAAACACAAATGCCACATTTAGAGTAGAATGAAGATGAACCTGTGGGAGGATTTTCTCCTTTTCTTGACAGAGTGGGAAGCATACCTGAAGTTGAAGAAAAGGTGCCTCGTATTAATGAAGGAGTGGAAGAAATGCCTTACTCATCCCTTCTTGAGGGTACTGAGGAAGGAAATATGCCTCATGTTGATGAAGAAGTGCCTCACTCATACCTTCTTGAGGAAGAAAATGTGACTCATACTGATGTAGAAATTCCTCCTTCATTCTTCTTTGTGGACATAGGGGATGTTGAATCTAGCCAGAGAAGCGAGGAATTAGAAAATTTGAAAGCAAAAATTATGGAATTAAGAACTAGGATATAGGATGACGAAGCCCAAATTAACCAACAAAAATAAGAGATTGAGGTGCAAACTGCCATTATACATAAAAGAGACCAGGAAATTGCAAATTTGACAGCACAAATGGAGGAAAAAGAAAAGTTCATTGAATAACTATAATACCAGATTCAGTAATGGAATCAACACGATAGGAAACATTAGGTTGCTCTATGTGATAAAGATAAGTGTATTCGGAACTTGAAAAATAATTTTATGCAATTATTTAGTGCTTTTGAAGAAAAAAAGAATAGACATGAAATTGAATTAAATGCTTTTATAAGTAAGATTGTGGAATTAGAACAAAATCTGCAAGAGAGTGACACTAAACCAATCATGGAGTCAAAAGAGACACAAACTAAACCTATTGTTATAGATTGGTTCTGGGTACGCATCCCTCCAATATTGATGAAATGGATAGAGCATTGCTATCTTTTAAAGGATGTGGAATTTGAGAGCAATAGGTTGAAGAGGGAATTGGTAATGTTAAAAGAATCCTTTCATTAGGCATATAGGGGTAAACAAGATGCGTGTGAAATTGGTGAGCTATTATTAGCTTGTAGAAGACCATCTAGGTTGTACTCCATGTTTCCTTATGAATAAATTTTGAGATGGAAATTACAAAGAATTCACCAAAATCAACCACATGACCCTGTTGACAAGGAATTTGTAAAGATTTTTGTTGAGTCACTCCCTAAACAGTAAGATTTTTTATGAGTTATTTGTTCATAATCTGCTCCTAGAAAAATATACGGATTTCTTTGTTAATTTATTTGTGGGAGAAGTAGAATTGAGATCATTTTTGTCCACAATGAGAAATTAGTTGCACTGGTAAGATAGATCCAGAGAATATGCACAGGCAGAGAGGACTGTAGGGTTACAAATGAGATATCCTCATAGAAAGCCTTTCTTTTTCAAGGCACAATTTTTGGGTGTCAGACTTAAAAAGGATGTACATGGAAAATATAATAACAAACTCTAGTTGTGCCATGATCACTTCTAGGAACAAGGGCCAAAATTGATAGGACCAACTTGGCATGCATGTGAAGAGCAGTATACCCCTCTCCCTATGCATCTCGAGAAAAGGGAAATAATATCACCCCTTAATATTAGATGGTCCTACAGAAGAGCAGTAGCTTTGGCCAAGATCCTTGGAGAATTGAAAATCAACTAGATTGGTATGAGGTATAGACAGTTGATTTTTATGAGGTATAGACCTCGTCTCCTCCTTTCACAACCTCCTTCAATATATACCAATTTGGACCAGAGTGAAGATGGATTTTCCAGATGAAAACATAGGGTCACTTTTCATTAGGGATTCTTGAGAAACCCAGAGCAACTAGATATAGAAGCATATGATTTGTATGACCTCAGTTCTAAATAGGAGATGAATAAGAGGAATGAAGGACAAGAGGCACACTAGAGAGCAGGAGGACCTGCTCAGGCTTAGGAAGGGGAGGAAATGATGAGGTAAAAATAACCTCATCAATATAATGGACTCAATACACAAACCTATACTTTTTAGCCTAATTTACTCTGCCAATTAATTACCTTTAGGATAAATAATTTATCTCTTTTTATGAATAAGTGTGCAAACTTTATTTCTTGGAATTAGTTAAATTAAGCTAACTTATGTTGATTTAATAGTTTAGTCCTTGAGCATTTTATAGGTCAACTTCCACTCTCTATTACCACTCTAGTTAAAAGGGGAAATGAATGTAGATCTTAACACTTTTGAAAGCAAACGAGCGGGCGCTGGAATTCTAGGAATAGATGTTATGGGCCGAGTCTTTGTAATTCTATTATTTTCAGTTTCAAAAACTTTATGGTTCATGTTGAACCTCTTTAATGCTTCATGTCATGGGCTTTAAAGTCCATTAGTTATTGAAAAATTTGTTAAAGACTTTATCGACTGAAAAGTAGGATTTTGTTAGCTGCTCTCATATAAAAACATGTAACTATTGCAAATGATGAATACAAAAGAATACTGTTATGTTGCCAATATTTCTTTTTGAGAAAAACTGCTATATGAATGAAAAATGAGTTTTCCTGTCACACTTTGATTACTAAGTAATATGAATGAAGTCTTGTGAATGAAGTATCAAGGAGATTTCCAATGCATGTGATCTAGGATAGATGTAGACACACCCAAGAGCTAGCCACTCGAGGGTTATAGATAGATAGATAATTATTTTAATTTTCATTCTGCATTTTCTTTTAATAGATAAAAATTATAGTTGAAATTCATTTTCATGTGTGTGTGTCATATTGTCAGTGTCAATCCTGCAGGTTGTAGCTAAGTCCGTAGTTTCTAAATTTAGTTCATATGAAGTTTCAGAGTACCTTCCTTCAGTTGTTTCTGTTAAACCATTTTATTTTAGCTATTGAATTGTTATCTTTTGTACTAGATCAATGTTTCCTAGTTTCTTTACAAGTTTTACTTCTTCAACAATTTACACGTTCTATAGATTAATTATTTATATGCTTTCTAACTTAGTGGTGATGTTTTTCAAATTAATAGTTTTTTGCTTCTTAGTTTAGATCACTTCCAACTTTCTAGATAGATGTTTTACTACTTTCAAGTTTAGAGTTTCATTTGTCTATTTGGTATTTAGGAAACCTGAGTGAGAGATAGCTGAGATGTCTTCTATTGCATACAACCTTTGGACACTACCCGATCGATTTATGAATGTGTGTATTAACTAAAGTGTTAGGACCTAATGACAACCTATCAGACACGAAAAAATTAACCCTTTTACTTTTTCTTTTTTTGTCCCTCCTTGTGCTTATTTGGTTGATTTCACCTTGATTTAATGTTTTAATGTGACTTATACATTCACATTAGGTCTTGAATATTCAAATTATTAAGACTTTATGATATCTTGTAAAGGTTTTGTGAAGTGTTGTAACACATTTCTACACTTTTATAGACCCTTCTTATTATAATTCATCTAAATATTCCCTTTTTATTGCTTACCAAGTCTTATTTTAAAGTGTTGTAAAGTATTGTAACAAACTTTCACACTTTTCTAGGCTTGTCACCACTAATTACACCTTTTTATGCTTTATTTGGCCCCTTTATGCACTTACAGACCTTAATTAAGTGTGTTTTTGAATATAAACCCGACAAACAATATTAAAGGCAACGTAATCCCTGACACCCACTTGCATGCATTGAGTGGGACCCATTCACCATGGGTGGCAACTGAGTCCAAATTCAAAATAAATTCAAATCTCTTGCAGGTTTTTATTCATTAAACCTTAGGTCGACCTATGATGTATTTTTGGGAAATTAGGGAATAAGTGTGTATAAATAAGTGTTTTTCTATCCATTTTAACCCCCATTCATCCATTCAATCATCTCATTCATTATTGTATCCATCTAAGCACTTGAGCATCATAACATCATTCAATCAAGCAATTATCAAGCATCTTTGAGCAACCATTGACATATCTTCAGACTTCATCATTAAGGGTTTGGTAAGTTTATGACATTGTATGTTGCTTATTTATCATTCTCTTCATATTTCATTTCATTATCAAGGGTTTGATTACCAAAGTGGGGTTTGACCAAGGCAAACCTCTATACTCTTACCCTTAACCATTTTCCCCCTCTTTGCATGTGTGTTTGCATATCTTGTAGGAAAATTTGTCAAAGAGATAGGCGTTGAAAAGTGGTCAACAAGTCATCAAAGTTACTCAAGTCAACAAAGACCTAATTCAAGCTTGGAGACATCATTCAATTCATTTTTTGTAGATTTGGATTCGTCAACTCGACAAGAAGACAGGTACATATCTAGACTCATAGAGTTGACTTCATAATTTGCAAATTTCTGTAGGTGGACTAATTCACCATCGTTGGAGAATGAGTCCCACTGCTAGGTTGGAAAATTTGATTTTTGAGGATTTCAATTCCCGGCACCCCAAAACCTATTTCAACAGAATTTACTAGAAGCAGGACTAATTCACCATCTATGGCGAATGATTCCCAGTGGTCATCAACAGTGATTTCTTAAACATTCCAAAACCTTCTAGAATCAACATTCCATCTCCAAGTGCACTCAATTTAGTCTCGTTAAGTTTTGTTTTCATTTGTTCATGTTTCTAGTTCATGTTTGCATACAACACTGTGTTTTCCAGCACTTTGCATTTCCTAGTTTACATTCAAAAATTGTTCTATTTCATTAAGTTTTTGCATTTAGTTTAATCCATATCCCTCTTTGAATGTGAACATTGCATTTTAGTTCCAATCTTATCTCCTTTTAGGTGAAAAATCCTAGAAGGAGCATAAAGCATTCAGGTGCCAAAATCTTTGTCTACATTTTGGTGAACCTGACTTTAGAGCATTTTTACTTTTGAACACCTAAAATCCTACATTTTCGTACTGTAGTTGCATTTGTGAATCTAAAAAACATTAAATTTCATTTCAAATTTTTGAAAAAACTAAAAAAATTCATGCCTAGACTCATTCGCCACCCTAGGCGAATCAGTCCAGTTGCACATTTTGAACTGCATTTTCTGGCATTTTCTACATTACATTTTTCTACTATTACATTCTGTCATACTTTCCAAATTTTTTGTTTTATTCTCTTTCTTGCATATTAGTTTACTTTCACTCATTATCATGATGGATTTTTTCTTTAATAAGTTTTGGATGTCATTAAAATCCTTGGTAGACATGTCAAATTGTGTCTTTGGAACTGATCCTAATGACCTTGAGCTTCCTTATGCTCCTTCAACTCCTTGTGAATGTCCTCCTCATGTTGTTGACATCATTGGAGAAGATGATGATAGCATGAATACATTCTTAAATGAATGTCTTGACAACCTTGAAGCTAATGCAGCCTTTTACCCATCCATGAAGTCAAAAGACCTTTCTACGTACTATCTCACCTCTTGATACATTTGGATACATCTTGCAACAAATGAAGGACCTAAGTTCCCTCCAACAGGTGGACCTATTTCTTCTACACAACCACCTCCTCAACCATTCTATGATAATAAAGTTACACACACACCAATCAACTTTGAAGAAACTTATGGCAAAGGTTTTACTATATTAAGCAAACAAGGATGTGACACAACAACTGAACATGACATTCATCAACTTCTAGAACAAAAACCAACAAAGGAGAACACCACATGGTTAGGATATCAAGGTCCCCCTCATGACAACAACTCTCCTTTTGAATATTAGAGACTTCGGGATGATGGCACAGTGATCTTTGATTCTCCTCCTGACTTGAATGTGCTCCTTCCACGTGAACAACCCTTGCATGATTCCAATGACAAGGATGCTAGGATACCCATGGGTCATCTTCCTCCTTCCATCCATGAAAAATGTGAATCTAGTAAACACAAATGACCTTACAAATTGAAAAAACTAAAGTTTCCTCTCCATCCACCACCTGAATGTCAAAGGAAACTACAAATGCTTTTAAATAGAGGTCTTATACTCTTACCACCTATGAATAGGTTGGTAATCCATCCTAAATATTCTAATGTACCTTATTGTAAATACCATCGTGTTCTTGGGCACCAAATTAATGAAGTTCAGACATTGAAGGACATACTGAGCAAGTATCACTTCACTTATATCAACTATTACCCTATCATCCCATAGTACCCTATCCCCAACCTCATCATGCAATCATTCTAGAACTTTCCATTCTCACTATTGCATGATCTTTCTCATCACCTATCTTGGCTCATTCTTTCCTTACACTCAGTGGGGGCACAAAATTGCTAGCCTTGTCCTAGTAATTCATTTGTCATTGTCCCTTAGCTACGTTATTCCTCTTTCACTTATACCAATTGAGATTGGGAGGAGGATAACTTGTTTGATGCGTGACTTACACTTGCATTACTAGCCTCGTTACCTTTTCCTTTTTCTTTTCTTTGGTGTGATTCCATGTGCATATCATGTTCCCCTGTGACGTGGGATTTGATTTTCTCTCTCTTTGTACACTTCCTCTATTTGTACCTCCATTCTTTTATATGTCGTACATTTCCTTTTCTTTTTTGCTTTTATTTTATGTTTTCCTTTTGGGGACACGCAAAGCGTTGAGATGCCTTATGTCTTTTCCATGTTGACCCAAAATGTCCTATTTTATTTTTCGCTCTTGTATTGTGTTTTCCTTTTGGGGATGATGCAAAGCGTTGAGACGCCCTATGTCTCTTCCATGTTGACGCAATCAGTCCTTTTACCCTTCTTTTTCACCTTTTTTCTTGTGTTTTTCCTTTTGGGGATGACACAAGGCATTGAGACTAGAATGTCTCCTTCATGTTGACCCAAAAGTTCTTCCTTTTTCTTTCGCTTTTTTGTTTTCTTTTCACTTGCATTTTTCGTTTTGGAGATGATGCAAAGCATTGAGACTGCAATGTCTCTTCCATGTTGACCCAAAACGGATTTTTATTTTTCTTTTGTTTTCGCTCTCTTTGTGTCATTCTCCCCATTCTATGTGTTTTTGGGAATGATGAAAGTTCTAAGCTCTTTCATAAAAATATTGCAACAACAAACATACTGACCCCAAATCCATAGATCACGTTTGGTGTGTTCCTTTTTGGGGGTAACCCCTCTTTCTTTTGTTCATTTTCCTTCACATAACACAACCTTACTTGGAAACATATGACTTGGAATAGGGGTTTTCCAAGTTGGCTCTCATGTCTTGCTTCTTTTTTGCATTGTTCATTTTACTACTTTAAAGTAATTGCTCATAGAATGGTGTGTAGCAATTCCTTTAAAGTGGGGGCATACATTGGCATTATTCTTTTGCATTTTTCCTTTTTCTCGATTCTTAGTGCAACCTTCTTACTTCATACGATGCGTTTGTCACTTTGTGGATGACATTGGGTGTAATGTCCTTCAGGAGCGTGATCTCTCTTAGCATATTACATTCCTCTTAGTGGCCTGATGCGACGCACTGCATCCCCTAAGTTATGAATATCCTATTCTTTGATTGGTCCTCTCTTGGAGACATTAGACACAATGTTCGCTAAGATATAGACCTCACATGAACTAAACAAGACTCATTTGAACATTTATTTTGCATGTTGCATTTTGCATTTACATGGCCAACTTGTATAACACATCTTGCATGCCTGTGGTGCCATTGCATTTGTTCATGAGTACTAAGCATACAAAGCTTTGCTTGTCTCATGAAGCATGAAATGATAGTGTGTTTTGTGGCACCTTATTAAAGTTATCAGAAGGTATAACTTTAGTATGGTTGAGTGGGAAATCCTATTCCGAGGCATGAATTTTCCCCATAGCCACCTTTGTAGATTTCTCACCCCATAGACAACTAGAAGTTTGATGGCCCTAGAGTGAGTATACTTGGGCTTTCTCACCCGGCAGATAGCCATGAGTTTCATCATCCTAGATTGAGTACACATTTATTGTTTCAAACAAATGGTCTAGATCTAATCCACAACGAGTTGGACAAACGATCAAAGCTTTCCTTCATTTTCATCACTTTCATGTGTGTTCCTTTGTGCTTATGATTGATTTTCCATGGGATCTTCATCCTAGGGGCTTGATCATCCCTCTTGATCGTTGTTGTCTCATCTTATCAAGCATTAGTACATTCAAACCCCTCCTAAGATGCATTGCTCTACTTTAGTGTGAGTTTGAAGCAAGTTCATCCTCTCACTAAAGTGGGGGCTAACTGTGGACATGAAAAAAGTAACCCTTTTACTTTTTCTTGTTTTGTTCTTCCTTATGCTTATTTGGCTTGATTTCACCTTGATTTAATGTTGTAATGTGACTTATACATTCACATTAGGTCTTGAATATTCAAATTATTAAGAATTTATGATGTCTTGTAAAGGTGTTGTGAAGTTTGGTAACACATTTCTATACTTTTCTAGAATCTTCTTATTATAATTCATCTAAATATTCCCTTTTTATCACTTACCAAGTCTTATTTTAAAGTGTTATAAAGTCTTGTAACAAACTTTCACACTTTTCTAGGCTTGTCACCACTAATTACACCCTTATGCTTTATTTGGCCCCTTTATGCAATTACAAGCATTAATTAAGTGTGTTTTTGGATATAAACCCGACAAACAACATTAAAGGCAACTTAATCTCCGACACCCACTTGCATGCCTTGAGTGAGACCCATTCACCATGGGTGGCGAATGAGTCCCTCTTGGCACAAAATTCAAAATAAATCAAATTTCTTTCAGGTTTTTATTCATTAAGACCTTTTTTTTTAGATTGTAGGAATCGGGTAGCACGACCCCCTATAAACTGCAATGCGATTGGTAAAAATTTTAACATGACCAACGGCGCTGGCGCAACACGCCCTTTGGTACCACAGGGGTGGGGGAGACTAGACCTCGTGACCAACCTCTTGCAACAGGAAAGATTTAGCCAACTGAGCTAGGGCCCCAACCCATTCATTAAGACCTTAGGTTGGCCTGTTATGTTATATTTTTGAGAAATTAAGGAATAAGTGTGTATAAATAAGTGTTTTTTATCCATTTTAACCCCCATTCATCCATTAAATCATCTCATTCATTCTTGTATCCATCTAAACACTTGAGCATCATAACATCATTCAACCAAGCAATTATCAAGCATCTTGGAGCAGCCATTGACATATCTTCAGACTTCATCATTGAGGGTTTGGTAATTTTATGACATTGTATGTTGTTTATTTATCATTCTCTTCATATTTTATTTCATTAACAAGGGTTTGATTACCAAAGTGGGGTTTGACCAAGGTAAACCCCTATACTCTAACCCTTAACCATTTTCCCCCTCTTTGCATGTGTGTTTGTAGGTCTTGTAGGAAGATTTGTCAAAGAGATAGGTGTTGAAAAGTGGTAAACAATTCATCAAAGCTACTCAAGTCAAAAAATACCTAATTCAAGCTTGGAGACATCATTTAGTTCGTTTTCTGCAGATTTGGATCCGTTAACCCGATAAGAAGACAAGTACAGATTTGGACCCATAGAGTTGACTTTAGAATTTGCAGATTTTTGTAGGTGGACTGATTCACCATCAGTGGTGAATAAGTCCCATTGCCAGGTTGGAAAAAGTGATTTTTGAGGATTTCATTTCCTGGCACCTCGAAACCTATTTTAGGAAAATTTACTAAAAGCAAGACTAATTTGCCATTTGTGGCGAATGAGTCCCAGTGGTCATCAACAGTGATTTCTAAAATATTCTAGAACCTTCCAGCATTGACATTCCATCTCTAGGTGCACTCCATTCAGTCTCATTAAGTTTTGTTTTCATTTGTGCATGTTTCTAGTTCATGTTTGCATCCAACACTATTTTTTCCAACACTTTTCATTTCCTAGTTTACATTCAAAAATTGATCTATTTCATTAATTTTTTGCATTTAGTTTACCCCATATCCCTCTTTGAATGTGAATATTTCATTTTGGCTCCAATATTATCTCCTTTTAGGTGAAAAATCCTAGAAGGAGCATAAAGCATTCAGGTGCCAAAATCTTTGTCTACAAATGCCCCTATAAAGACCCATATGCCCTTGGGCGAATGAGTCCTATTCACACCAAAACTAATTTTTCTGGGTAGGTACATAGTCCTCTACACTTCCCAAATCTACCTACAAACTATTGTTTCAGTTTGTGCATTATTGGTATCTTGCATTTTACATATTAGGGAAAATAACCTAATTAGGTTAATCATAGTAAATCAATTCCAGTCTATTTCCAAGGATCAAAAGGATTGGATCTAGGTTTGATTGATTCACCTTCATGGTTGAAAGTCAATTTAAACACCTCATTGATTTTCATCTTAATGTACCTTTAAAAAAGGAAGAGATTCATCCTAGGTTTGGACACTAAACTTAGGGTTCCCTTTTTCTTATGCTATAGTGTGTTTATTGATAATGTTAATTTTTTTATTATAATGGTAAATAAAAATACAATAAATATATGCATCCCCATAATAATATCTCTTGACGTCTTTTAGATAAATTTTTCTAAATATAAGTATGCTAGTTATATATATGGCTACAAAATCTTATAGTCATTATATGTATGACTAAAAAATCACAAAATTGAATAATCCCATATATATGAAACTACAAGATCAAAAGATTAAACTCAACTTTTAAAAAATTATACATTTATCAATATATGCATACATAAAAAACCTCCTCAAAATAAAAAACAATATAAAAATATAAATCTAATTATTATACACATATATTTATGTCGAAGGTATTCCCTCTTTGAAGTTTGTACAACTAAATTTTTAAATTGATGTCTCATTTTGTTGGAGAAGGTATGCAAGATGATTTAAACCATTTGGACCATTTGATAGCTCAATCTTTTTCTTGATAAAAACCGCTTTGGAATTGGGAAAAGCATATTTGTTTGAAAATTTTAGCAACTAAAAAGGTGTCCACTATTTTTTTTGGGCTATTCTTCTCATGTTCTACACTTCGATCATAAATCTTGTCAATTGGGCTAGTCAAAATAAGAGAGTGATTAACAACGACATGGAAATCTATCAAATTTTGTGGAAAACTGATGACAAAAGGTGGAAATGAGGTTATTGAATAAACCATATCACTAATACATATGTAGGATATAACTATTGAAGAGACATTATTTTTTAAATAAATGTATGGCTATATTAAAAAAGCACATACACAAAACAAAAAAGTTCATAACCTATAGTAAAAAGTTAAATATATTAGGTATGTGGGCCCCATATTACATTTTACATTAGAGATATATTTTATAAATATTATATATTAATAATAATAAACTAATATTACTCCCCCATTCATGGGGATGTAGTAGGTTGATCATGTTATTTCATTCATAAAGGATGTCTCTTGGACTCCACCAGAGAAGACTAGGTGAAGATAAACTTTGACAGTGCTTCCTAGGGTAATCCTAGGTAGGCTAGGGCTGGATGTGTAATAAGAGACAACAATGGGAACGTCAAGATGATAGCAGAAAGGAAATTGGGGAGTTCCACAAACAATGAAGTTGAATTCTAAGTGGCTTTGCCTAGCTTGGAATTAGATAGAGGATAAATTGCGGAAACATCCATCTAGAAGGAGATTCACTAAATATAGTGAATTCTATACGCAAAAATCACACTCCAAACTGGTCTCTATTCAAATGGCTTGAACTAATATCCTCTCATATAAGTAGTTTTGATAATTTTAAAATATCCCACGTCTACCACTGCAACATTTAGAACCAAATAAACATCAAATTAATCACATTAACAAGAAGTAATACAAATACATCAATACATGAAAAATAACTCCATACAAGATGTGAATTCATATGACATTATCATTCATACATGAATAATAAGTACACGAAATAACATGATACAATAGTTGACTTAGGCAGTCTATCACCAACAAGTCATGATAATACAATAAGAGTACAAGTAATGTACACAAACACTAGAATCTTTAATAGTTCAATCCAATAATCATCCACAATTCAAAGGATGAGAACATGGTCCAGGCACTTTTTCCGCCCAACCATGAAGCTTACACTTTCCCAAAGAGTTCTTCTTGACATGAAGAACCACTGACCCTGCATGAGATTCTTAACAAAAAGAAATCGATGAATAGGATGTATTTTGGTACATTCCTAATATATCTACATGCATTTCTATCGTACGAGAACATGTTATGATCAATATTAGGAATGACAAAGAGAAAATATATAATAAAGAAATAAATCCATCTATTTCAATGGTTTAAGTCGCTTGGCCAAACATATAATTGTATACAAGTAGAACTAGAAAAAATAAATATCTATGCTCCATGTTGACCCATACTCAACACCCATCCCATAAGGTAAAATTTCCACAAACACTCATGAAAACAATATTTTATTTATTTAATACTTAATCATAACTTACAAAAATAAGAATTTGAATCTTTTCATGCATAAAAAATAAATAAAATATGCGGTGAAACGACATGCAATTCCTTATATTTTACATCCAACTAATTTCCATGAATACATTGCTATTAGTCATGCATCATTTAAAATAAATATAATTCTATTTTGTCTTCATGAAATAATTAACTAGTCTTAACATCTTGTGGGTTTTAAAATAGTAATTTGATTTAATTAAAATGGGTAGAACTTACATGAAAATAACAAAATATTGATGAGTCGAATCTAACAAATATCTCTACAGTTGTCGCTTCAATCTATTCACTATTGTATGCATGACATTAAATCACATAAGCTGGTTCAATCTATTGCAATAACTATATATCTAATGTTTCTATGGTTGAAGTTTGAATCTATTCACAAAAGTAATAAAATAAATTCATTCTTTTTTTAGTTTTTGTCTTAATCTACTCACAAAATTAAATAATAATATTTCCCATTAAATCATCCATCTAGTGTTGGGCGATGATTCCATGAGTGATATTGTCTTAATCTACTAAAGAGAAATATTTTGCACTATATCTATCTCTCTATCTCTCCCTATCACTCCCTCTTTTTATATCTCTACATCGCCTGTATCCTCTCTTTCTAGTTCTCTCTCTCCCCCCCTCCCTCTCTATTTATTTATATATATCTCCCCATCTCTATCTCTATCTCCATATCTCCTTTACTCACACACACACACACACACTCCCTATTTCTCTCTCCTTATCTCTATCTATAAATCCCTCTCTCACTCACACACACGCTCCCTACTCCCTCCTATATCTAGCTCTCCCTCCCTCTCTCTCCCCCCTCTCACTATTACTTGTCTCTATCACATCCTTTATCTCACACTCTTGTCCCCTCTATCTCTATGTTCCCACCTCTCTCTCTATCTATCTATATCTCATTATCTCTAGATCTCTCTTTTATTCCCACCATCTCTTATACTCTCTCTCTCTTTATATATCCCTCTCACTACCTCTCTCTCTATATATCACTTTCTATATCTTTATATTTCTATCTCTCCATCCCCCTCTCTCATTGTCTCCCTCTTTCTATCTCTATTTCTCCCTCTCTCCGTTCCTCTCTCCTCACATCTCTCCCTCTTCCTCTTCCTCTCCATCTCTCTCTCACCCCCTCTATCTTTCCCAAGTTATATCTATAACTCTCTCTCCTTTATATCTCTCCCTCTTTCTATCCCTATCTCTCCCTCTCTCTATATCATTCCCTCTTTCTATATCTCTCTACTTCTCATATCTCCTCTCTATTTCTCTCCCTCTCTTTCTATTTATATATATCTATCTCCATCTATCTCTCTCAAGTATATACACATGCCCCTAGTTTCTCTCTCCATATCTCTATCTCCATCTCTACCCCTCTCTATATTGCGCCCTTTTATCTCCCTCTCTCCCTCTCTCTACAACCCTCACTCTTGCCCCATCTATCTTTATCTCCCTATTTCTCCCTCCCCCTCTCTGTCTATATCTCATCATCTCTACCTCTCTTTCTTATTCATTCCATCTATCCTACTTTGTATCTCCATCTCTCTATCTCCCTCTCGCTCCTCTTTCTATCTCTTTCTATCTATATCTCTCTACCTCTATCTCCCTATCTCTCTATATCTATCTCCATATCTCTCTCTATCTATCTCCCCATCCCTCTCCATCTCTCTATATCTCCCTCTATCTATATCACTCTCTCTCTATCCCTCTCTATCTATTGAGTTATCTCTCCCTCTCCCCCATCCTCTCCTCTCTCTATCTCTTTCTATCCATATCTTTCTCTACCTCTATATCCCTATCTCTCCATCTCTCTCCCCATCTCTCTATATATTTCCCTATCCCTATCTCTCTTTATATTAACCTCTATCTATATCTCTCCTTTCCCTGTCCCTCTCTCTCTCCCCCTCTATATATTAGGATCTCTCTCCCTCTATCCTCCCTCTTCCATCTCCCTCCCTCCTCTAATATCTCCATCTCTTCCTCTCTATCTCTATATATCTCCTTGTCTGTCTCTATCTTTATTTCTCTGTCTACCTCTCTCTATCTCTCTATCTATTTGTCTCGCTCTTCCTCTTTCGCTCTACTTTTATATCTACCACTATCTTCATCTCTCCCCTCTATTTGTAGACATGTCTCCCTCTCTAACCATCCATCTCTCTCCCCCTCTCTCCCTCTCCCTCTTCATGAACCTCCCTATCTCTCCATATTCCTTCTTCCATCTATTTATCTCTCCAACTCTCTCTATCTATATTTCCCTCCATCTCTCCTACTCCATATCTCTCTCTTTATTTTTATATCTCCCTCTCACTCCTCTATCTATCTCCCTCTTCACTCCTCTCCACCTCTTTATATCCATATCTTTCTCTACGTCTATCTCCATATCTCTCTATCTCTCCCTATCTCTCTATATCTTTACCTATCCCTCTCTATCTTTCTATATCACCCTCTTTCTATACCTCACCATCTCTCCCTCTCCCTCCTAAATATTGAGCTATCTCTATCTCTATCTTGTTATCTCTCCATCTCTCTCTACCCTTATATCTCTCCCTCTCTCTACCTCTCTCTATATATCACTTCTTATCTCTATCTATATATTTCAATCTCTCTCTCTCTCTCTCCATTTCCATCTCTATCTCTATATCTTTATCTCCTTACTCCCTCTAGCTCTCTCTCATTCTTCCTCCTATCCCTATCTCTCTCTCCCCCATTCTCTACCCATCTCTCTCCCTTTCTCTTCCTCCTCTTTCCATCTCTCCCAATCTCTCCCTCCCTTACTCCCTCCCTACCCCCTATCTATCTCTCTATCTCCACCTCTCTCCCTTTCTCTTCCCATACATCTCTCTATCTCTCTCCCTTTCTTTTCCCATATATCTATCACTCCCTCTTTTTTTATCTCCCTCTCTCTATCTCCCCCTATTTCTCCCTCTCCCTCTCCATCTCTATTTATCGATCTCTACTTATCTCTAGTTGTATGTCTCTTTATCTCTCTCCCTCTCCCCTCTCATTGTATCTCTATATCTTTATCATTCTATCTTACCATCTATAACTCTCTCTATCTCTCCATCTCCCTCTTCCTCTTCCTCTTCCTCTCTCCCTCCCTATCTCTCTCTATCTTTATCTATCCATAAATACATCTCTCTCTCTCTATCTATCTATTTATCTCCCTCATCCTCTCTTTCTCTTTGTCTCACTCTATATTCGTCTTTACCTCTATCTTCCTCTCTCCCCCTCTATCTCTAGACATGTCTCCCTCTCTCTATCCATCCATCTCTCTCCCTCTCCCTCTCTCTCCCTCTCCCTCCTTCTCCATCTCCCTCTTTGTAGGCCTCTATATCTATATATCTTTGCCTCTCTATCTCTATCTCTCCATATTTATTCTTCAATTTCTTCCTCTATCATTATCTCTCCATCTCTCTCTACCTCTATATCTATATACCACTTCCTATCTCTATCTTAATATTTCTATCGCTCCCTTTCTCATTCTCTTCTTTTATCTCCCTCTCTATATACTTATCTTTTACATATCTTAACTATCCCTCTTTCCTCTCTCTCTATCTCTCCCCTTCCTTCTTTTCATATCCCTCTTCTTCTCCATCTCCATCTCCATTTCTAAATCTATCTTCCTCTCTATCTCCATCTCCTTACCCTCTTTCTCTCTCCCCTTCTCTTCCCCCCTCTATCTCTCCCTCTTTATATCCCTATCTCTCCCTCTCTCCCTATTGCAAACATAATATGAGCCTATTGGTAATAGAGCCTAAATATCTTGCTAATTCAAAAGTTTTGCTAAAGTCACATTTAAATCCCTATAAGTGGATGCATAATTGATTTGAAGCTATCACTTCTCCATTGAGATATTTGTTGCAAAAACTTCATTTGCTAAATGGCCTACTAATTGACCTCATGTACAACAAAAATATATGCAA